>CAEFZX010019762.1:0-13157 GCA_903066825.1 Alfaro cultratus | reverse complement strand
AGAGCAGATGGCGAACGACTGGAAAGAGTAAGGCTGCAAGAGAAACAAAGACTGTTTTTTGTTTGTGTTGTTTTTGCGTGGTTACGGCCAACAGTAATGGCGTGCTGCTGTTGTCAATAATTGACAGTTCATTTTACTACTTTTCGTCATTATTGCACGTCTGGCAGAATGCGACTATATGAACGTAAGAGCCGCATGGAACCGGTCAAGGGGCCGCATGCGGCTCCCGAGCCGCGGGTTGGCCACCCCTGTGCTATACAAATAAATTTGATTGGTTGATTGATGAAACTCAAACACGACCTCTGGGGCCTGTAGAGTCCAAGATGGAGCTCTTGGATGTTTTTGCAATTGCACATTGCCTGTCCTTGGGATGAGTACCGGATCGTCCATTCCTGGAAAAAGAGTCTCTGACTTGTGAACAAAGTTTCCCTTTTTAGAAAAATGAAACTTCAAATTGTTTAGAAACTGGCCTCATAATCCTTCTCAGATTGACCAGTAGCAACAGTTGCTTCTCTAAGGTCACTGCTCTTTCTGTTCCTTCTTGCCATTGCGTCAACGCAATGCCAAGATCCCAAGATGCAACAAAGTGCAGAAGATCCTGCTCTGGTCAAGTGGGCTGATCAATTTAATGGTGTTATAGATCTGCTCCTAGCAGAAAACAATTAAGCTGGAAGCAATTATTCTATGTAATACATCAACCCCATTTTTAAATTTACTTACTTTAAAAGTAGGTAAATTACTGAAATAAGTCAACGTTTTGTTTATATTATTATTTACTGAGATGCATCAAGATATTCTTTGAAAAACAAGTGAAAAAAGATTGTAGAGACAAACAGGTTACGTGGAGACGGCATGATGGCATAAAACCCCCCCCAAAAAATACACCACCTAATGTAAGACTCCTCCCTTTAGCCCGGCCATAGATTACACAGAACTGGGTTTGCATGGGGAAGCTATTATATAATCCATTCCCTGTGATGAGATTTTCTTGCATTGCTGGTTTTTCTGTCTAACCCTCACACTCTGTCCCAGTACTGGCAGGTTTCTCTTTTTAATTTAAGGACAGGATGTCTGAGCAACACTGGTGGTTTTGGTTAACTTTCTAATCTTTTTATCCCAGTTTGGAACTTCTTCGAGTTTTTTGGAGGTTTGCACCTAGGACTGATGCTTTGTTTCTTTGATTTGTGCCTGGCCATGCAGTACTGTAGGTTCTATGCGCATGTGCTCTTTTATAGCAATACACTCTGAGTTCTGTATCGTCAATTCTCTGCACACTAAGCTCCTTAACGATGTCACAACAAGGGCAAAAGCCTTTTAAATTTTTTTTTAGCATTTATTCTTTCATCCCTCCAGCTCCCACCGTCCCCATGCCGTGATTACAGGTGGGCAGATTGGTGATGACAAGTTTTTGTTTTTCATTTCGGCAGCCGCCACTGGTGAGCTGCCGCTTTTGATGAGGGTTACATGTGAGCTGCACGCCACCGGATTAACTCTGCCCTTCGACTTTACATCTGTGCCGCACAAGTCTGGCAAAGCTACTGCGCTGTTGGTAGATTACCCTTCAAACAGCCAAATGCCATCTAATGATTATCTGGCAGTGTCTGAGGTGCAGCAGAGTTGGACTCTACCTCCATCTCAGACTAGTTCCTGTGGGATTTACACTGAAATTTAAGTGGTCCTTACTATTATTCATTTCCAATTTTCACTTTGTTTTCCTTTTCTACCCTTTTTTACTGTCAGAACTGCCTCAATTCTTCTCTGCGGTAGATTCAGCCAGGTGTCAGAAACATTTCTTAGAGATTTTGCTCCTTGCTGTCAGGATAGCATCTTGCTTTTGCTGCAGATTTCTCTGCCGTGAATCTGTGTCAGAGTCTCCTGCTCCACCACAATCACAGAGGTGCTTCACTGGATTAAAATCTGGTGACTGTGGAGAATGTTGGAGTTTATTGGTGCATTACTTGCTGAGGGTAGCAATCATAAGATGGGTGCTGTGTTAACGAACGGCTAGAGATAGGCAGCATCAATAGTCATTGGGACTGGGGAGGAAACAATGCTTATATAGTTACATTACCACATCCTACCTGAACCACTGATTAAAGGCAATTTCTAGACTTTAATGGATATCTTAGATTTTTAAAAAACCAAACATTTTAGATCTGAGAGAACGTTGTGGATGGAAATCCCAATCGATCAGCAGTTTGTGAAATACTGGGACCAACCCACCTGGCAGCTATAAGCATTCAGTTTTCAGTCATATATTATAAATCCTAAGGGCTGGTCGATATGATTGAAAAATGTGTCATAAGATTACCAACTGATAATTGTTATATCAGTTGTTAATTAGTTTTTTTGTTTTTAATATCTCAAATACCACCAAAATGTTTGGTGTTGCCATTCCTGTGTCATCCACAGCTTTCACTCCTTTGATTTTTACTTTTAAGCAGTTAAGAGGAACGTCAGCAAAACTTGAAACTGCCGCTTGAGCAAGCTATTGGCTGCTTGTTGCTAGGTTACCAAAGAGTGAGTGAGCTAGCTGTTGCTAAGTAACCAAAGAGTGAGTGAGCTAGCTGTTGCTAAGTAACCAAAGAGTGAGTTAGTTGTTGCCACCAACCTTGCTTAGCTGGCCTTGAGAATCTGAGTGGCTAAGGCCTTTCCTCTGCCTACATCCCCCAGAATGCTTTGCAGTTTTGGATTGGAATTCAGGGAAATTATTGAACATTCTATCTAATGTATTTTCTGTTGATATTGATCACATGTCTGTTAAGATATATATTATTATCGATCCATTGCCCGGTCCTAGTAAATCTTTTGGATTTCAAGTCGTTTTCTCCCAGTCTAAATGTTTTTAACTCACTTCAAAGCTGTTATGTGATTGACTAATTAGCTATTTGATATAACTGCTGTACCTAATAGAGTGGCAGGTGAGCTCACGGTTTATGTGTCATTGTAAAAATGCCAGCTCTAGTTAATCGGTTTTAATGACTTAAACTTATCAAACTATACATTTATGTATTAGTTAGAGAGAATCTTACAAATAGCTTCACATTTATTTAAGACTCAGCTAAAAGATACCTGCCAACAAAAAAATTAAGTTAAATTAAAGTAAATGTGAGTCGTTGTACAGTGTGCACTCTTGCACTATTCTTGGTCACGTTGTTAGACAGTCAGAAAGCTCATTAGACTGCTAAAAGCCTGCTATCTGAAGTGCTTTCTCAGCATAAAACTTGAAAAATGAATGAGTAATGAATAAAGTAAGGAAAGAACAAAGAGAAAGTTGTCTGCCGGAAAGGTAACAGAATAAAGAAGGAAGATAAAACTGTGTCCCATTTACTAACATTATAGAATTGTGCAGCATAAATGTGCAGATACATCCAGTCAGAACATGTCAGGTTATGCTTGGATAGACACATGCACATAGCCTGAACTGAAGTGAACCATTTTGGCATCAATAATCTCTTTGTCTTCCCACAACCCAACAGAAATAGTAACAAGTCTGCAAACAAGTCACCTCAGACTCACTTGTTGCTATGGGACTGCAGGCAGAGTCGCTTCACAGCAAAACTAACAGCCAACAAGTGGTGCTGTATTTATGCATGTGGTGTGTCTTTGGAGTCAATTAAAGCTCCAACTTTAATGAACCCAAACTGTGGTTGCTATGAAAACTGGGCTAAATGCTGCTCAAACCCCTAAAATTAGAAAAACAGATACGCCATCATCCCTTGTTACCTGTAAACACTCTTCCTTTGTCAGATAACAGAATTAAGAGGACAAATGGCACAAGCTGAAATACTTGTGCCATGAAGAACGTAACTGTTCTTCATTTGGAGTGTTTTCAAATGAGATTTGAAGTTCTGCTGATTCCTATCAGGAAAAGTAGGTTCAGTGTCACACAATGACCCCCAATCTCATTAGTTTGGGTTTTATTTGTTTTGTCTTCTTCAAGGATTTCTCTGAATATTTAAATTTTTATGTGAGATTTTACAGTAAATCTACAGGTAGGCCTCTACCTATAGAAAGCTATAGGTGTTCTCACCATGTCTTTGCATTTTATTCTGGTATTTCTTAACAAATCCATGCAAATAATTTTTTATGAAGTCAAGTCAAGTTTATTTGTATAACACATTTCGGTAAATAGGCTGTTCAAAGTGTTTTACACTATAAAAACATAAAACTGCAACATTTGAAACTAGCATGAAATCATACATTTCGTAAAATAAAAACTCAAAATAATCAAGAAAAAATCATCATAAAATATATAGTGAAGGGTCACACATTAGCATAAATAACGTAAATAAATAATGCCAATGTTATTTATGTAATGTTATTTATCATTAGCATAAATAACATTTTGAGATTGGATTTGATCTCAAAATCAATAAGTCCACTTATTATTTAACCCTAACTGCTGCACCGAATAGCCTGTAATTTTCTAACCAACCATGTCAAAGACACATGCTGTGATCGTTGGGTCCATTGGGACCATTGATGACGGTCTGTTTCAGAAGGGTCAATTTATGGGCATGTATCAAGCAAAGAAAACATAAAAGGAATTATTCGAGACATTAATAAAAACTGGAAGAACAATGAGGAAGTTTATCTTAAATGTGGATGAAAAAGAAATTAATCACACATTGTAAAATAAAATAAAAATACAAAAAGAGTTACAGTAAGGAACTGTGACTAAACAGCTGTGCAGCCTTAGGAAACAATTCTCTGAAAAAAGGATTCACTTGGCTAGAGAACATACAGAGTCAACAAGTCTTGATCCTTAGCGCAGGAAGTGATGCTACCATCATGTCTTGGGCTTATAGAGCCTGTGGGTGCAGTGCTATGATCTGGGGATGCAGTTGGTCCAGATAGGTTAAGCAACATTGTGTGCCCAAAGACTGAGGTCAGCTGACCACCTGAAGACACTGAATGACCAGGCTACTCTGTCAAGGAATTTCTTCTTCACTGAAGAGGCTTATTCTAAGAAAACAATGCCCGAATTCA
The DNA here is from genome assembly GCA_903066825.1 of Alfaro cultratus. Lineage (NCBI taxonomy): Eukaryota > Metazoa > Chordata > Actinopteri > Cyprinodontiformes > Poeciliidae > Alfaro > Alfaro cultratus. The sequence continues at coordinate 8,165 of CAEFZX010019762.1, read as the reverse complement.
TCTGGCTCAAATTGTGCAAGCGCGCCTCGAGGAGCATAAGACACAATTTTCACACATGAATTGGCCACCAAAGAGTCCAGACCTTAACTCCACTGAGACTCTTTGGGGTATGCTGGAAAAGAATTTGTGCAGTGGTCTAAAAATCTAAAGTAGACTACATCTTCTTCAGGTCTTATCTGTCCTGGTGTATCCCAGAAGTTGGTCTTAGGTCCTATTTCATCGTCATCATTTGGGGTTGATTTTCAGGAAGTACAGCATTTCATTTAATTACTATACTGATGGCAACAAAATGTATTTCGTCTTGAATTTGAATGCATCTGCCCTTCTGCAGCCTCAATTGAATTGCCTTCATAAAGTAAAAGACTCGTTGACACAAAAGAACCTGACATTCACACAACCTGAAGAGCAATTAATACAAATTTTAATGGAAATAAATGTTGTTACATTGCATTAGCTCACAGAAACAATACTACAATTAATGTGTGCAACAGTCAAAACTAGAAGCAGATAGAGAATAAATGAGCTGGTGTTTACTAGAATAAAATATAGTATAAAATCATAATCATTATCACATTGTCAGTGTGTGCAACCACAAAGTACTCGTTGCAACAAAACAACAAAACTTCTCATGTTTTGTTGTTTATTCTCTCACTTGACAAGAGATTTTAGTGACTGAGTTTCCTAAGATGACGCATAACACATTGGGATCTCTAAAAATACAAAAAGAAAGAAAGACAGTGAGGAGGATGTGGGTTAATCTAAATGAATATTGTTGCAATATTAATCAATAATGCCACAGTTGCATGTTTTCCTGTTACTGTGTCTGCCTGGTTCAAAATTTATTGTAATCAAACCTAGAAAAGACAAAGATATACAAAACCAAAACTACATATCAAAACTATGTCATTATTTATTGGAATGAATAGTAATAATTATATCTACTAATAGTTATTAGTAGAAATTTGAAATTTCAGTTAAATTCCAGAAGCAATTTATTTCAAAGACAGCAAGAAATATTACATTACATTGTCAAACCATTCCATTTCTATTTTTTAGTAGAAAAATAGTAGAAAAATAGGGGAAACAAACATTTGATAAAAATATAAATGGAAAATTATGATTAGAAAAACAAAACATTTTCAAAACAAAAAATAAATTAAACTAGTATTTGTTGATTTGTTGTGTTAAAATACTAAAAATCTTCTAAAACCATCCACATTTGTATAGATATATTACATATATATCTGCATTTAAAGTCATTAGCCGATTTTATCCAAAGTTTTTAAGAGTCACTGAAAGGGCCAATGTGCCACTTGCAGCTCCGGACCTTCAGGTTGCAGACTCCAAGTGTAGATCCTCTGCTGAAAAATTATTTCCTAATAAAGTAAATGTATCTGACTGTAACAACTTCCTCTGTGTGTGTTTCTCTGTAGGATCTTGCTGACGGTTGTGGTGATCTTCCGTATCCTGATCGTGGCCATTGTTGGAGAGACGGTGTACGAGGATGAACAGACTATGTTCATATGCAACACGCTGCAGCCGGGCTGCAACCAAGCCTGCTATGACAAAGCCTTCCCAATCTCCCACATCCGCTACTGGGTCTTTCAGATCATACTGGTATGCACTCCCAGCCTGTGCTTCATCACCTACTCCGTCCACCAGTCAGCCAAGCAAAGAGACCGGCGTTACTCTTTCCTCTATCCCATAATGGAGAAGGACTACGGGGGACGGGACGGGGCGCGGAAGCTGCGCAACATCAATGGCATTCTAGTCCAGCATGGTGGAGATGGAGGGGGAGGGAAGGAGGAACCTGACTGCTTGGAGGTGAAAGAGATCCCCAACGCTCCTCGGGGTCTCACCCATGGCAAGAGCTCCAAAGTTCGGCGGCAGGAAGGAATCTCACGCTTTTACATCATTCAAGTCGTGTTTCGAAATGCACTGGAAATTGGCTTCCTAGCAGGCCAGTACTTCCTTTACGGCTTCAGCGTGCCTGGGATTTTCGAGTGCGACCGCTACCCCTGCCTCAAAGAGGTGGAGTGCTACGTCTCCCGGCCCACGGAAAAGACGGTGTTCCTGGTCTTCATGTTTGCTGTGAGCGGCATCTGCGTGGTGCTCAACCTGGCCGAGCTCAACCACCTGGGCTGGCGCAAGATCAAGGCCGCCATCAGGGGAGTCCAGGCCCGCAGGAAGTCTATCTGCGAAATCCGGAAGAAGGACATGGCGCATCTGTCCCAGCCGCCAAACCTGGGACGCACTCAGTCCAGCGAATCCGCCTATGTCTGACAAAAACATTGAAAATAAAAGGAAAACGAGAGGAGGTTGGGATGGCTGTTCAAGAGGGAAAATGGATAACGCATTTGGTGTCAAGCAAGGCAATCAGTTTTCTCTGATGGTGGAAGAAAATAGAATGTAAAATGACCAAAAGTCTGGCTCTGCAACTTTGAAAATCAAAAGAAGGAGGCAGAGGACTAAGAACATGATAGTCTAAACCAGGACAAAAAGTTTTTCTCTGCAGAATGGACTTAATTAACTCAATGGTCTCATGAGAAGATATTCCTACCATTTTATATGTCTGTCTTTTATGACTAATTACCTTCTGTCCTCTGTAATGAGAAAAATCCAACCCACATGGGGCCAGAGAGAAAAGAATGAGAGAAAAAGGGTTTGAAAGAAGATTGTGATGATGTTCTCTTGGGAAATTGGAAAATGACTGAGGTGTGTGATGCATCTGATGGTGCTTTTCATCTGGACTTCATCAGCTTCCCTTGAAAGAATTGAGGGTGGGGGGTAGGATAGGGGACGGGACGAGGAGGAGGAACGACAACATCATTAAAAGAAGAACGGAAGAACTGTCAGGGTCTTGACAAACCCTAAAGCTGCTCAAGGGGAGGGGGGATCACCAAGCTGTGTGAGAAACACATAATACAAAAGTGAGGAGTGAAGAGAGGAAGCATTTTTCCTTTCCGATCCTCTCTCCGTCAGAGCCAGACTGAAGCCAGGAGAAATGGAGCTGCCTCCGAACATTATGTCTCGCTTCTGGTGGAACATCGACACAGGCCAAACCGAGAGAGAAAGACTGACGATGTTTTTGCTTTGTCTCTTGGCAAAAGATGATTTCAACACAAACACAGCGACTAGCTACCATAAACACTCTTTTCTCCACCTCCCCTCCACCTCCTTTCCTCCCTCTCAGCTGGCAGCTGTGGAGACAGGGGGCAGGGAGGGACTCGAGTGACAGAAATAACCCCTGCTGCTCTCCTGCTGCATAAACTTTGAAGAGTGAACAAATGGACAGACGGATGGTTAGTTTGAGTCTCTCCTAAAGCACAAACCATACAATCCTCCCTCCAGCATTTTGGTGTGCTAGGAGAAAAAAAAGGAGAGCAGAAAGAGAACTAATTGGGGAGGAGAAATTCATCACCTTATTATAACTTCAAACTTTTTTTTTACAACAAAACACTTAAGATTACTTTTTTGCTTTCAAAAGCAATGGTGCCATCCAGATTCTTCAATATTCTCTAACAATTACATATAGTATGACCTGGTTATATTATTCATTCATTCATAGTATATCCAAATAGATTTATTTATCTTTGGCCAGGGGTTGGATGAGAAGTTTATTTCAAACCTACAAACTGTTTGTCTCTTTTCATTTTTTTTCCCCCATGTGAAGCATTTCTCACTGGTCTGGTTGATTCATGAATCGTATGGGGGGTGGGACTGGACAAGTTGACAATTTTTGTTATTAAATGCTGTGAGGCTGTGCAGCTGATTTTTACTTTTTTTTTTTTTTTTTGCTACTCTTCAGACTAAATCTGAAGTGAGTGCAGACCTACAGCACTTGTATCTTTCCAACACAGAGCCTTGACTTTTGTTTTTCTTCCTTAAAATCAGCTGCCCACCTTCAGGGCACTTAAGGCCTGTGAGCCATTTGATAAAGGCATGTTTACATGAAGCAGTGTTTCTTGAATGATCAAGCTGTGTAACAGTTATGTAGCTTCTCTCTAAGGAGCCGTGATGTTTTTCAGTCTCAGTGGATTTAATTTAGTTGTTTTTTTTGTTTTTTTCCCTGACTGGATTTCAGCATGCATGCAGAGTTAAAGAAAATTAAGGGAATGATATGAAAGACAAAAAAAAAGATGACAGAGAGTGGTGCACCTTGTTTAATGCAGACAGGAGGAAGAGTGGCATACTGTGGGAACCCCCTGTTGGGATGATGATTGTGTTTCTGGGCCCTCACAGATATGCACAAATGCATAATTTAGAGTGCAGCGCAAACACTGCGGGAGCTGAAGAAACCAGATATAGAGACAGTTCAGTGAACCTTACATTTTATATTCTAAAGAAGTTTTCAGCCAGGACGGTGTGCTTCTATCACTCTTCAGGGTCGAGCCTTCGCTGACTGAGACAATCAAATGCTCAAGTCATCACCTTCTCCCCTCGGAGCTTTGGCATCCTATTTTAACACATCGGATACCCTTTAGCCTCACATTTCAACATGTAATGTGACCTACATCCTTCAAACAGTGGTTTGTTTAATGTCCAACAAATGCTTTAGAAATGTAAGATACTAGAAATGTATAATGAAAATAAAATATTGGGTTTCAAAGTAGTTGAGGTTCATATTGACACATTTTAATTTTGCTTTCCCCTAGTTACTTTATACATCACAGCCTGTTTTAAAATACACAATTTAAATATGTTCCACACGTTAGAGACTTTTTACAAGCAGGGACAGGATAGCATCAATTTTTTATTATGTAATATATATTAATAATGAAGTCATTATGTTGAAATGAAAGTGAGTGATATCAGATGTAAACAGCTAAATCTTAAAACAAAATGTTAAAATGAACACTTAAATATGAAATAAGTAGTCATGACCGATAATTTCGGAAGTGATTGCGACTTGAAACCACCATTCCATGATCTTGTTTTTTCCCGATTACATTAAAGAAATACTGCTGTGACATTTAGCTAATGGCTAATGCCAGACTTCTGCCCAGGTCCATCTTGAAAATGAGATCCCGATCTCAACGGGGTTTACCTGGTTAAAGAAAGGAAATAATGATGCTAACTGCTCATAAAAGTTTCTAAAATTTAAAAACAATCAAGTATTCTTAATTTCTTTTCACTAAAATACTAAACTCTTGCATTAATTTTATTATTTAGAAATAAGCAGTTTTGTAAATCATTTGTAAAAGTATTTTTTCCCTCAAAATGCCACAGAGTCAACAGGAACAACTAATTCAGTTCTAAAGTCTGTTGAGTGCTGATATGTACCCTTATCCCTTCAATCCAAATTGCAGAGTTAGCTGCACCATAAGTATATTTTAATATGGACATAAAAGGATAAATCTGATAATTATTAATGTTGTAAATAGAAATATACCTGATGTTATGCACATAAAATGCTGCAGAGTAGTGTCTGTGGGATTTATGTACAAACAGGATAAAAAGCACCAGAACAAAAAAAATAAAAGACTAGATGTTTTGTGCATCAGGACCCATAAAGCCTGAATTGTAGCATTTCTAAATTACAGTGTTTTCTGAACATTTTAGCTAAAACTCAGAGGGACCACTGCTTTACATTTATTAAGCAACAAAACACAATTTATATAAAGCACACATTTAAGGAAGCAATCGAAATTTGAAGTATATATTTTATGCTCAAGCTAAAAACTGTGCAGCTGCACACAGATCCTTGTCAGGATCTACTCCTTTATGTTGCTAACAAAGTAGCTCTACATGTATCCAAAAGACAACAGTTGGTTTCTGCTAATATTCAGCTGCAGATATCCCCCACTGACTCTATTCTCCATTCCTCACCACTGTCATAATCTCCCGGATTCTTACAGGTGATTATCTCCAGATTTAGTTTCCTCCGAGGATGTTTATGGGGCTCAGTGCCATCGGTACAATTCTCTCTGCGTGCAATAGGAAAGGACAATTTCTCTGACATGACATGCTGGAATGTCTAATAATAGATGTTGGGTTACCTATTGCTTACAGTGCTTCTAACGAAAGCCTAAGTCGTGACCTCGAGCTTAAAAGCTGAGCCAATGTCCTGTGCTATATGCAGAGTCTCTTCATAGTACAACCCTGATCTAATCTCCACAGACTCCAGGTCAGAGCTAGTCTGAGTCCTTTTTTTTTACTGAATGGCACACATGCACATGCTCGACATGCATTTCTCCTGGGAGAAAAACCCCCCAACATATATATAGATATATATGTATGAATGTAAGAGCTAGCAGACAGAGTTCACTTGTGCTCTTGGGTTCTGTGGTTATGTCTGGTTTCATTCAGGTCCGAAACACAAACATATCCTTAGAGTGAGGAGACAGAGGGCCATAAATGTGTCCTGCTTTTCTTCGGTTTACGTTTATCCAGCGTTCATTACTGACTCAAGCCTCCTGTGGTTACACAGCCGTGGAGTTTGTCACTCTCGCTGTAAAAGCAGTTCCCCGTCAACAGTCTACTACTCTCCAACACTCTGCTTTTCTATTTGTCAATGTGAATTCAATTATGCAACCTTTTTATTCTCATTTGCTTCTCCTTTTTGACTTGTGGGTTCATTTTGTTGTCTGTTGCTCTTTTTGTGCAGTGGCATATAAAAAAAATGATATTTTTTATCTATGTAAATGAACAATTTTTTTTAATTGTGTAAAATCAAGGGTAAAGAGTTGAAATATAATAGAAGAAAAATATGTTTTATTTCCTCCCTTGCCAAAATGATATGCAAAGTTTAGTTCATTTACAAAGATCTTTTTTTGACTGCATGTGTGAAGGCTATTGTAAGCATGTTTCTATGTTTTCTTCTACAGAACCTTTAAGGGAAAAAACTTTTATAGTCCAAGTTATGGAGCGAGGCTGTTATGTCTTGATGCCAAGTGCATATTTTAAGGCTACAGGTCGTTTGATCCCTTCTCTAGTTTGTTCATTTCGTACCCAACTTTTCCAGGTGCAAAGTCTAATTTATCTAATTTTTAAGATTAAACTCATAGTCTTATGAGTAAGAGATTATATGAATCCAGTCACTATCATCTACCTGCCGGAGGTCACTCAGGAAATATTTTGGTTTGATTTGGGGTGACCAGTGATCAGAATAAATGCAAATACAAAGTTTTCTGAAAATAATATACAAATTAGTTTAATTATATATGAGATTTTAGGATTTTATGATTGTTTCTAAATTCTTTAATTACTTCAGGATAAAGAAATATAAACATTTGTTGTGGGTATGAAATAGCAACATGTCAGTGCAAACTGGTGAGGGGACGAACTGACTCTGAGCTGTACTTTAAACATCCGATTGTTCAGACCACAGAGTCAGGCAGATTATACCAAAACAGTGATGTTAAAGCTACCTTTCCCACAAAACATAGATAACTTATTCATACAGTTAATGTTCTACTTTGTGGAATTTGCACATAAATATATATATAGTTATATATATATTACTTTAAAAGAGTAGTAGAAGATGTTGTATATTCATAAACCAGTCGCTGAAAAGATTTACTGTAAAAACACAGGGTACATACAAATATATAGTCAGTATAAAGGTAAACGACTGGCACTGGTAGATGTCAGACACTAGAACATTCCAAGGTTTCGCTTTGAGCACAATCTGCATTTTTACCTACGGTTTGTAGAGTTTTAGTTAAAGAATAAATCCTCAGTGAAGTACCGTAAGGACAAATTGTTAGAGTACTGTTCACATACAGCAGACTCAGGAACGAAAACAGTATTAATCTGTCAAAATGCTGTTTCCACTTCTCATGATATCTTGCACTAAGCCCACACATGTAAACTGCCCTCTAGCCTGAGCTTTTGCTCACTGGTGCTTTTTTGACTTTGGACCCACTGAGACACATTTCCTTCAGTCCAGCTAAGTACTGCCCAAATATACAGGTCATGGAGCAATGGAAGCCTCCTTAAAAAAAACCACACACACACACACACACACACACACAAAGCAATCAGGCTTTTTAATTTTGACTGTTACTAACCAGTGGGCTTATTGCATTATAGCCTGCAGCAGCTAATGTAATTTTCATCCATCTCTTCGGTTAATTTATACTGCAGCACAGTAGCAAACCATTTGAATCCTCAGGAATGCGACATAATGAGCTGTCTCATTCATTAACACGGATTGTACTGTT
>CAEFZX010019761.1:0-50229 GCA_903066825.1 Alfaro cultratus | reverse complement strand
CCCTGGTCTGTCACCATTAAATCCTTCATTTTTGCAATAACCTGGGTCTCCTGCCTCTACCTCACCGCCTCAACACCCACCACTTCATGACACTTTACAGATTTAGAATAAGACAAAGTTGGTACAGACATAAATTATTTGATATCTATGTTTTTCTTTACATGACTAAATAAAATATCTTTATAATAGAGTATTAGCCTTGACATTGAAAAATGCTAGTTTATAGTTTAAAGATGCTCTCATGTTTACCCTTTTTTAATTAAAATATATTTTTAATAGCCTAAAGCATAGCGGTTTGAGATGGTTAGTTGTGGCTTAATTTTTTATTTTTTTTCCTTTTAATCTAAGACATCTTAAGCAAAACATGTTGTAAAAGGATTGTTTTTATTTTTTTCCACTATGACATCAAACATCTGCATCACTCTGTGTTAGCATGATTAGTTTCTGTTTTTAGAAGGTAGCTGCTTTGCGAAATGATAAAGGACGAATAAATAATATTTACGAAGGTGACACCATCTGTAACCTGAAAAGTATGTTGATGGAAACACCTTTTTTGTAAGCCATTAGTTCACATTCTTCAGATTGTGAACTGATGGCTTCATGTGTAACCGGCTATCTGTCATAGAATCTAACCTGTACAGGATATTTTATGGTTATCATTTGAAGCTGTAAGATTGAAGTTATTTTTAACAGTCAGTAATATCAGCACAGATTAGGAACTTTTAGAGATTCCCTTTAGTACATGACATTTGTAGATATCCTAGCACTGCCAGTAGAGGGCAGCAAGCTTCCAGGATGTCAAAACTCCGCAGTAGTTCCTAATTAAGAAACCAACAGTCTTCTTTGCGAACAAGAGAATATATATTTCTCCTTAAGACAATAAAAACAAATTAAATGTGTAATAAAAGCTTTCCTTTATAACAAAAAGACCTTTTATTGCTCCTTTAGCTTTCTCAATTTAATAAAAACTACTTACGCTGGAAAATATTTATTGAAAATGAAAATTAGAGTTTGAACAGCTTTGTTGAAATGAGTGGCATTGAATCAGGTCCTTCACATGATGACAAAATGTTTCAACGAAGCTTTATTGGGTTGGGTTAGAACCATAATGTGCTGTACACCATTTTCTATTGAATATTCTGAATGCCTATTTTCATTCAAAACATTTTTTATCTTAATTTCAAGTGGATATTTTTTTCACTCAACAATTGTCCATGAAGCAAGAAAAAAAAAATCACAAATTATGGACAGAATTTAGATTTGTTTTCAGTCAGCTGTGCTAAAGAGGCTTGTTTTTTTTTTGGTTTTTTTGATACTTTGCCAGATAGAATTACAATATCTTTCAGAATAAATCTAAAAACACCCACCAAAAGCTGCTGTTGGTTGGCAGGTGAAACTGTTTTTGTATTGTGTACAAACTGGTTTTTAAATGACCTGGTAACGTAAGACAAGCCCATAAATCAAGTGGGATCATGACAGACAACGTATCATGCTAACGAATAGAAGTTTGTAAGATATGCCGGGGCTTGTAATCTTGGGCAAAGCGGTTGCTTCATATGTCACCTCAGAAAGCCTCATAAAGCACCGCAGGGAGAATTTTTCTTTTTGGACCGTTTTGTAGCATTTCCTATGAGTTCTAGATACTTTGACTCTATGCCAGACAGTCTACGTTTTGCAGGAATCTCACTGACAAAGTAGTAAGGAAAAGAACTCCCGAATAACAATTTCTTTGCATTCCATTTTTCAGGATCCAAATTCATCACTTGCCCAAAATATTTAACATTACTAATAATTGTACAACAGAGAAGTGTTAATCTGCACAGCTGAACATTCTCTTTAATTTTCTCTACATAAATAACAATAAACAATCTTCATTCATATTATAAGGTTAAAAGCCCACTGGTCTTGACTCTGGCATCCTTATTCACCCACCAGTTTGTTTTTTATTTATTTTATTTTTTAAAATTGTTTTAGTGTTCTCATTTTTTTAAACACAGAGCTGTTTCCTTCTAAGGAGCCTGAAAAGTGATACTGTATGTTTTTATGTGTATCAGCAAGTTTGATCTTTTTTTCACCTTTTACACTCCACCATTGATCCTTGCTTATCTCTGTGAAAGCCTTGAATTCTTTTTCCTTCCTATTTACACTCTATATGAGAAGATCAGCTAAACCTGCAGCTTTCAAACTGTTTTTCCCTGTATAATATCTGTGCCTCTCTTTCCTTTCAGTTTGCTTCACCCATTGGTTGCTCTGCCAACAGCTTTGGGCCTGTGTTCCTTTGAGGTCCTTTGCTTTTGCTTCTATCGCTGGTAGGAGAAAAGGGAAGACCCATCAAATTGAGTGCTTTGATGTTTCTGGTAGACAGGCTTCTGTTTTAAAGAAAAGCTCTGAAGAAGACAGGAAGCATTTTAGAGGCAAGATTTTATTCAAATCAACCAAGATTTTCGAAAGAGACTGTCATTCTCACTTTCCGATTCTTGCACAAAGAGAGACTGAGTTTATGATCTAAAAATTACTTCCGGGGAATTAGGTTGCCATCTGAAGCATCACTGACCAACATGTTTGATAGCATAGAAAATTGTACTTGATTAAGAATAAAATAATCTACTCAGGTTTGCTAATTATGCTCCACCTTTTTCTTTTATGGATTTAAACATGACAAATTTATACTTTGTATGTAAATCTTTCATTATAAATCAGGCTTCCTAAAGTAAAAATAAAAATGTCCAGTCTATTGCTACTTACACAGTTAAACTTTTGCAGTTAAGACTTTTATAAAATATTATTCCAAATTAAATTTGTCTGCTTCATTATCCCAAAACTTGCAGATTTATTGACCACTGTGTAAAACAGCTGCTTTTCTATCTGATTTAACAGTGGCTATCCGGTTTGATTGTGCCATGTTCCTTTCTTCAAAAGCAAGATTCTGACATAGTTCTCACATTCTGGGTTGTAATGCTGCTGCTAACATGGTCCATATCCATGTCCTGCTTATATGCCAGAGGATACCGCAGAATAGCTGCAGGACAAATGTGGTCATGTGAAGGCTAGTGAATGCTGCAGGATATGATCCGCTGACAGAGTCAAAAGTTGGCCAGAGAGCCTGTGTGCATGCTTTGAGCATGTAGATAAGCACTTGAAAATACAAATGATTCAGTAAGTAAATGAGTGATCCATCACACAGTGTGTACAGTATTCATGTGCATGCACAGACACTGCATATGGTTCAATGTGATGTGCACTTATGCTTTGGACACATAAATCTCTAAACAAAGTTAACTGTGCAAAGACTATCTGCTTCTCAGTGTGAGCAAGCAGCTAGTTCCTTAATGTAAATCATTAATTTCTATCACGACGTCTTGAATTAAGGTTAATGGAAGTCTGGAGATGATGAATGGATGTCTGTGTAATGTCCTTTGATGTGATAAAAGCATGAAGCTGTGCATAAAAAAGGACAATTTCACCTCATTGATTAAAAACTACACCCTCTAAAGGCAAGACAAAATTCAGGAAGGGAATAATAGCAAAAGCGAAAACAAATTGGATAAAAACATTGACTATGGACTGAGATGGAGATAGAAAAGAAAATAAGGGATTATCAATCAATCCCACTATGAAAATTCAGGAAGCAACATTGCATTCAGTAGCTTCTTTTTTGAAACTATTGAATCTACTTGTTGTTAGTGATGTCTGTTTTGCTACGTCTTCATGTTGTTCTGCACACTTGACTTATTTTTGGGATCCCCTTGCTTGTGTGTTAATGCACAAGATTAATGCAGTTTAATGGTTACTTTCATTTGGGAAGATAATTTGAATCTAAAAATTAATTAGGTTAATTTACAAAATCCTTAATAATGCATTATTAGATTTAACTAAAAGGTGTAATAAAAACAGAATTATGTTTCTCCTTTCATTAACTTTTACACTAAATATTTATATTATTATTTCTAAATACATAAGTAATAAACACTAAATGATCCATTTTGAGTCATTTTTGTTATGCTAAAGGCAGCACCTCATAAAGTGTACATTACATTTAATTTTAAAAGATGCAAAAAGTTATTTTTTGTTAAATAAAAATGGTTATGTTAGAGGAATGGAATGAAAAATTGTCTTTAAAAGTAATTAGTCATTAAAAGTAATTAGATAATAAAAAAATGAGTAAACTAAGTAGTGGCAGTGCTGTTTTAAATGCAGTTTGCACATTTATTCATTGGTAGCTTAGTATGCTATAGCTGTGATTCTTATGTTTTGTTTTTCTTAGAATTAGACAGCAGTTTTTATTATTCTTAGACTGATGAAAAAAAAAAATATTTGACAGTTCTGAGCTTTAGACCTCTTAATGCAATGTGATAAGTGTGCTTTATTGTCGTTGGTGTATTTATTTTCATTAACTTAAGCTAAACTGAAGCGCATGAACAAACATATTCTAAATTAGACTGCTACTTTTTTGGCAGTTAAATTCCCTAGGCTTCTACAGAGAAATTTGACTATTCTTTTGCACCATCATGGTCTTTTTGCACATTTTTTGTTCAACAGCGCCACCTACTGACATTTTGTTTTCAGTCCGTGGCAAAGAAATGATTTATGCTTCCAAAACATATTGCATAGTTTTAACCGCTCCTGTTAAAACTCTAAAACAGTTGTTCTTCTCTGAACACAGAAAATGTGTGAATAGAATGCTTCACTCACACAATTGTGGTTTGAATGGAGCAGATTGTTTTTCTGAGCAGCATGTGTGCAGTGTAAAATACTATAAAACACAAATTTCACAGATCTGCAGCTAATAAAGGTTAAATAGAAAGATTAGAGCAGTGGAAACGAAGCGACTGAGGAAAGTCAAATGCTAAAGAGGAAGAAGACATGCTGAGGTCTCCTCTGCTCTGCTCTGTAAGTTTGTTTATTTTTTAAGCAGAAAAAGCTCATTATAGACACATCAACTCCATTAAGAATTCCTCTAGCCCAACATTGCCATCAATCATCTTCAACATCGCTCCATTCAGAGCTTTAGGCAAAGTATTTAAAGGGCTGATTGAACTTTATTTATTGGCTCCACCATGGAGGCCTGTAGCACTGTTAGTCAAGCGATTAATGGAGGACTTTAGAAAAATTGAAGTTTCATCTTGTCTCAATTTTTAATCATTTATTTATTTATTTATTTATTTATTTATTTATTTATTTATTTATTTATTTATTTATTTTAAATACCAATTTTAAGAACAGCATTACAATTACATGTTAGGCTCTCTAAATGGGAGGAGAGTTGCTTAACTTATTATTGTCTGCATGTTGTGTGTCTACGCTTGATGAAAGCTTAATGAGACAATGGAGCATTTAAGTCACAAATCGGTCTATATACTTATGTTGGTCCAGCCAAACCTACTCATTAGATCTTTTTAAAACAAAAATTTAACTTAAATCATATTTGGTGGCAGTTTGGAATAGAAAAGGAGACAAGAGGTTAAGAGTCATGATAAAATGTATCCAGAAGTGTTCACATTCATCAAAAAACCTTGGTGGATAAATTCATCCATTCATCCACCCATCAGTAGCACTAAGGTTAAAGCTGTTCACAAACCACATGACATGCTCAGACTCGCATGTCTAAATTACCCTGCTGCAGGCTAGCTATTGCAGCAGGCAAGCTTATTAAAGAGGTTGTACCAGTTTGTACTCTGGTTCCTCTGTAAACAATGGAACAACAGCAAAGCTGTTAATTGTGCACTTCTGACAAAGGTTTTTGTAAAAAGGAAAACAATACATCAATGTTGTGTTATTTTAGCAGAATTAATTATATTTTTTTTCTGTATAAATAGTTGCTTTTCTGGTTTATCTAATTACAGTTAGATGAAGTACATTTTAGTACAAATCATGCCATTAAAATACTGTATTTTCCCTCAAATTTTTCATACTATGACATTTTAACGTGGCACTATTGCTAGCTGTAGGCAGGGATCTGTAAACACTTATGTCCAGGATAAAGGAAGTGAATCAGTCTATCAAAGGCAACATAAAAGGACGCATGACAACAAATGTGCAGCATTCGAAGTAAAAACTACCTACAATAATGCCCCAATCTTTATATTCTGAATTGAGCTTGAACTTCTACATGAAAGACAGACTGATCTCCAGCTGTTGACCTTGAACAGATGCTTGGCTTTAACTCTGTCTTCAGTGTTAACCTTTGAGTTAAATTAGCTTCTTTGATGTTAGGAAAAAAATCAGCTCTCATCCAGATTTTTTTTTTCAACTTGCAAAATAGACGGGGGGCAAATCATGTCGACCAGCTGCAGATTTCTCACAACCTGCACAGCCGTGACAATGTTTCCTTTGAAGATCAGGCTTTCATTACACTAAGGAGGTGCAAGGGTGACAATCATTACACAGTGCTGATAAAAGATGTGCAAGGAGTTTAATCATGCTGCATTTGTTCCACATGGTAATAAAGGTGACAGTTTTAGAAACACACTAATATTTTTAAGGATTAAAAAGGTACAGAAAAAGCTCCACCATTTTGAGGCAAAAATATGCAATGAGTAATGTGCATCAAAATAATTAGAGCAGAGTATCTTTAAATCTCAACTACAGCTTTCACCTGTCTCATACAAGCATTTGGAGAAAAAAATAGTATTTAATTTTGCTAAATAAAGAGAAAACAACTTCATATTTACCGCAGAATAGATGATTGAGATAACACTGGGGTCTACGCTGTAGTTCTACTTCATCTTTTTCATATTTTGTAATGTTGCAACAACAAATGTCAACATATTTTATTCTGATTTTATTTGGTATCCCAACACAAAATGGGAAATCACCTCTACAAACGAAAATCCAAGAAGTATGGTGTATATGAATTCAGACCAATTTTATCCAAATACCCCTAAATAAGAGACCCCTGGTAATTCACTCAAAGCTGCTGCAGCTCTGGTGGGAGAATCTGTTGACAGGACAATTGTAAATCATGAATTTAAAGATGTAACTTCTGAGTACACTGAAGAATGTTAGAAAGAAAGCAACTGTTGAAATAAATTCATAAGAAGTAAAAGTAAAGCTAACAATCAAAATACATCATGCTCAAAGTGAAAGACGATTGTGGCATAATCATTCTGTGGGGAAATAAATATGTTAGAAACTGCAATAGATTTGAGGTGGAATGGAGTTTCATCTTCCAACAAGACAATAGCAAAAACCTAAAGCCAAACATATGTTAGGATGGTACAAATACAGTCAAAGATCAGCTGCAAGACTTGTAAATTTCTGTTTACAGATGATTTCCAACCAATCCAAACAAATTTGAGCTGTATAGTAAGGATGCACAGCTATGGCATTTTGGAGTGCAAACCCAATAGAGACATAAGTCAGGAGATCTGCAGCTTTTTAGCTTTAAAAGTAATCCTTCAATCTATTGACACTTTTTAGTTTTCTTCTTTAATTCATTTGTAATGATAAAAGTAGAACTAATTTGGGAACCATGTTTCCTTTTCCTTCCACATCCCAAATATGGACTACTTCGTGGTAGTCCATTGCCTCAATAAAATACATTAAGAGTTGTGATTCCACCATGACAAAACTAAAAATGTCTAAAGGAGGGTGAGTATTTTTGCAAGACACCTTGCATCCTTAAATATTTTTAGAAGCGTTATTTTTCTATTTGATATTTTTCCTTGCACTTCAGTGAAAATGGACTTCATAAAAAACTGAAAAAAAAGAAGGTTGCTATGGATACAGTTTTCTGTCAAAAGCAGCTTCTTTTAGGAGCATTAAAAAATATACTATTTGTGTGAATGTAGTTGCAGACCTGGTCTACTATCAGATATCTGTTTTTCTTTCTTTCTTTCTTTCTTTCTTTCTTTCTTTCTTTCTTTCTTTCTTTCTTTCTTTCTTTCTTTCTTTCTTTCTNTTCTTTCTTTCTTTATTTATTTATTTATTTATTTATTTATTTATTTATTTATTTATTTATTTATTTATTTATTTATTATCTCATGTTTGGACTTTGTTACTCATGCATTATTGTGCTGGGCTCCCTCCTGGCTCATCCATTAGCATGGTGGTGATGATGAACTCCTCTTTAAAGTCTGATAATGCCTGGCTGTCCATCAAGCAGCCTGAGCACTATTAACAGCTGTGTGCATATTCTGCGGAGGGTAACACCAATCAGAGATTCCTCAATGAAAGGTAATGAGTCAAATCATTGTTATTAGCCCCTTCCTCCCAGACAGGGACACACAGTCACATTAACACGCTCACTAATACAAACCTGCAAATTAGACAAACCTCAGGAGGAACACTGATTACATACTACCACTATAATGAGATCATTTCATAAGAAAAAGTTAGGTTTAAAAAGCTTCACATTAGCAAAGGAGGTCACTCACTTTACCTTTTTTAACAAATGTTTTATGTATTATCTGCTTTTTAGTTCATTGTACAGTCCTTTTCAGGGCAGTAACATCTTTATTATACTTGAAACTAGCAGGGACTGCTATGCGTACGAAGAGTTAGGGTGTGTCGTCTGCTGTCAGTTAGAACTGAGAAAAGCTACATCAGATAAAAGTAAAATTGTTTTCAGGAAGCAAAAAATGAAGTCTGACTCATTTCTGTTCAAGCATCAAGCATTAGCATAATCTGAATGACTGGAAATCTACACAAACAAGTAATTAGATCAGTTAAAAAGCATGATACGACCTGCAGTGGGCGCCCATCTGTTTGTCTTTAGAGAGGTTTATGAACTGTTTTGTTATTTATCTGCAACCTACAAACTGCAATTATGTGTCTTGTTTCTTTAAATCAAACGTTATATTTGATTTTGTAAACTGTATTCAGGGATGCATTATTCAATATGCAAACATGTCCATGGTATTCAGATGTTTTTGTTTATTCATTTATTTGAGTTTACTGTTTATCTCTTGAATGGACATGTCAGTTTTAACACATTATGACGACCTCAAACTTGATACAACCCAACCTTGTCTAAAAACAAGACCTCCGAATTAAAATTTTTAAGACTTCTTCCAACACTTGACAGATGGCCACACATTACATTGTAACACAACTGAAAAATATTCTGTGCTTGTTTATAGTGGAAATGTTTTAACATCTGTTTTATCTGTCTTCTTGTCTTGTGCAAAAAGGAAAATTAATTTTTTCCCAGATGCTCCCCCAGACTCAGACACTCATTGTGTCCTAAAATTCATGGCCACTTAAAGCATATGGTCACCCACTCCAAGAACAGCCACAGACTTACTGATTTCATCTGGCATGCTTGAAATGATCATAAAACGCTCTTCTACTTGGAGTGGCTTTTTGAGGAGCTGAGAGCAGAATTGAGAGACTGTCAGTAGGAGCAAAAGAAGAAGAGAGTTGTAAAAATGATCATAAGAAATACAAAAATCATTGACTTGGAGTTCAGTTACTCTTTTTATAGGGTTTAGTTTGATAAAAATATTAATTTGTGCTTAAGTTTTTCTCTAATTTCTGTAAATTTATTTTTGTCAAGTGCTTGGATGCTCAGTATTTTTATATGAGTTCTTGTTTGTCCTTCAGGCTTAGAAATTTACAGTTTTATAGATTCAGTGAATTTGTGTTATTTGTCATGTCAATGACGGGTTTAAAGTGCTACTGCTGTGTATGTTTTTTATATGGCCATGCACCTCTCCTCTGCTTTGCAGCAGATATTTATTGCATGCCCCGATCAACAGATGTAGTGTAAACGCCATTCACACTGTGCTTTATAAATCCACATCATCCCTCTAATTTCTATTAAAATCTCACTTTGTAGAGACAAAGGGAGGTCAAATGGGTGACTCAGAGCAGCAATAAAAAAATAAATTATAGAGCTCGACATTTCTGTCTTTTAACCTCGACTATTAGTTCAAATTTAGATTTTATTTCATCTCATGAATAACTTAAAGTTTTAATTTTCACCAGGGAAATGGAGCGCTGTGGAGCAGGTTCGAATGCCGTATAGATGAGGAGATAATCCCATTCAGTCAACTGGGTGAGATTATCCGGAGGACTCTTGAAGGTATACAAAACTGTTCAGGTGAGAGATCTGCAACAGGGTTCAAACTCTGATCTAGGTGACCAAGAGAGCACAGAACAGGTAAGTACTTGGGACAAGAACACGAGCAAATAGTGATCTAGAAGTACAAGATTCTGTAGTGTCGAAGTGCTGTCAGCCGACTCCTTTTATGCTCCCCTGTTGAAGCTGGTGACCCGCAGGTGCGCTAAAAACACACATGGGAGTATGCTACACCGGCCACTCGCCAGACGCCATCTTGTGGTGGTCTAGAAGTGTTGCAGGAACAGCAGATCCCAACAATTTGCTTGGTATTTTATTTTTGAAGGGGCAGTATTATGTGTTTTCCAATCACATAGTATCATTTTCTAGCACAGTCAAGTAGCTATGTTATCTAAAGTTGTTATAAAAATTCTATATATTTTAAGTCAAATATGACTTAATTTAACTAAGTAATTTAATGGGTCAAAATTGGGCCTCTGTCTTTTTAAAAACTCCTGCCCATTCTGAAACTTTGCCTTCAGGAAGTCATCAACATCTCTCTTCTATTAACCCTTTAACTGCATTTCAATCAGCACAGCACTAAAAAGTAGCTTGTATGAGTTCAGCAGTTGCACAGTTCCTCTGGGTGTTTGCTAATTGTTGCTGGCTAGTCTGAAGGAGCTGAGTGAGGGCGTTGTGGGGGAGGGATTCTCTGTAAGGCAGAAGCCCCTATTAAACCCCTATTAAATATGAAAACAGGTAGTGTTAAATCTTTTTCAGCATTGTGCAACCTGGTACCACTAAGTATAAAAATTGTAACTTTTTCAGTTTCTAATCATTTAACCACTTGTCATTCTGATATTCATCTCTCTTTGATATTCTTGAAAAGTTGCATAGTGCACAACATGTATCCAGTAGGTTTAAATGTTTGCTTTCCTAAACTGACAGTGTCTTGGATCTGCTTTACAGCTTTCTGTTTTCTGCTCAGATCCTTACTATGATTACTGGCAGCAAGCCTTTGTCTCTGCATATGTTTCGACACACATGCTGAATTAAAAATAATGTTCTTGCACAGTGCCTAGTATTGTCCCCTGCTCAGCCTCTGCCCAACCACATCTACACCCTGCAGGCTGCTGCTTAACTAAGCATAATTGTGTAAATAAACTTTTCCATTTGCAAACCTCTTCCAAGCCTTTATTAGTAGATAAAAGGTAGAGAAATCAGTAAGGACCCAGACAAAAGAGCAGAATTTATGTTTTATCACTGAGAGCCTTATGGTCCTGTTGACCTTTACTGCTGTGACGGTTGCTGGTACCGCAGTGCATATTAACTGTGACTTTGAGGGGATTTTTTTTTTTTCTGATTTAAGGTTAGTTTACACAAAAAGCATATCCCAAATAGGTAGTTAGATGCGGTAGACATTTGGTCTGTGACAGAGATCTGTATTCTACCGGCAAACTGCAGTAATGCGTGTTGTTGACATAATCAGTTGGCATCAAAATATAAAGCAAGCAGGAAGCAGCAGAGAGCGCAAGCTTGTTAAAAAGGCATGTGCAAAAACGACAATTGTCTGGACCTGGATCGGGTATAAAGTAGCCTGCCGTAGTTTTAGCGCGACACGCAGGAGGAGCAGATGTGAGTCAGACAGCGGAGGAGTGGCAGGAAGCCAGAGGGTTGTCCCATCAGACTGTCAGTTCTCGAAACCACACCGAAAAAACCTTCTAAAAGTCAGTGAGACCCCACTGGGAAGCACACTGGGTTAAAGCTTTCGGGGTCCAATGGGCCCCATCTCCTAAGACCGTGGGAGGGTTAAACAGTCAGACCAGGAGCAGAAAATGTAATCTACAAAGTGTGTAGGGTGACAGTACTTGTGTCACCCTACACAAGTACTGTGTAGGGTGTACTTGTGTAGGCAATTTGTTTTACTACCTTAAAAGGAAGCATGTACTTGAATAGCAGTAATGGCAATCATTGTTGCTGACTGCAAGTTCCAGTCACAACACAGAGAAGAAAAAGCAGAATTTGACGCAGACATCCGTTACATTAAAGTTATCATGTTTCCATATAGAGATATATTTTTCATTGATTTAACCTTGATTTGACTAGGAAGTCACAACTGAGATTAAGAATCTCATTTTAGCAATGGCAATGATAGGTAGCAACAAAACATTTACAAACATTACAAAAAAAGACTACCTAAAAATAGCTTTAAGCGTGGGTTCTCTCCAGGTACTCCGGCTTCCTCCCACAGTCCAAACACATGACTGTTGCAGTAAATTAGTATTTTATTTTTCATTTCTACTGTAAGTTTTACACCAAAAATATAGTGTGATATATATTGCTACTACCACCCCTCATAATACTTATCTGGACATGAATTTTATGCCTGATGCGCATCTCTAATCCCAACATAAAATGTGTGATACAAACAGTTGGGCTAGTATAAAGAAACTTTTATATGTCAGAAGCTTCTTATTAAGTGTAATATTTTGGAAGACTAATTCTGAAAATGTTGAGAAAAGCTCTCCACGTTTTATTTTTAAAAACAATTTAAAAATTGCTTATTCTTTGTCACTCAGTGTGATCCTCGCTTTGTATACTTGCGGAGATGTTTTTGTCTTTACACAAATTAAAACACATCAGAAACTCCAAATATAAACAGCTTTGAGAGGATGAATGCTACAAAGTTTGTATTTCAATCGATATAACTTTCTTTTTAGATTGATAAGAAATTAATAATAGACTTTTTATTTTGCCCTTTGGTTATTACCATAAACAATATACAGTCAGGGACAACATAATGAAAAACATCATATAAAACTGTGAATTTTAATTAGCAAAGTAGCAAGAAAAAATAAAAAAAACCTTTTACATTTCAAACAAAATGAAATCTTTATGTATTTAGAACAAGTGAAATGTCAAAGAAAAAAATATATATTAAGAAAAAACAGCTAAAACTTGATGAAGTTACAGTTCTGCAGAATTGCTGCCTTTGCGTTTCTCCATTTAGTCTTTCTTAATTTCTGCTAAACAGATGACTGAACAAAGCAAATAAGTAATGTAAAGCTTGATTATAACACTAACAAATACATGTGGTTTCCTCAAAATGTGACACCAGTGTTACACTGTGACCCACCTACTGTTTTTTCAGCGATGTAAAAAGAAAATTCCTGAGGAAAATATCAGTCCATGATCACCTTTTAGACATATGATACTGTAAATGAAACATACATATCACCTAAGCGTAGTTGCCACAAAGAGCTTTTTTAAATAAAAAACAATTGTAGAGGAACAAGCTTTGCAAGATATGATATCGTTCTTTGACATAATTTGATCAAAATATGCCGAAATGTTACAAAACTCACATGAAAACAATTAATGTTATGCCACACTATGCAGACTCTCTTTTGCCACTGATGAAGATTCAGTCACCTTGGAGAGGCTGCAATGACAGAATAATAAAGCTTTTTTATTTTTAATTTTTTTACTAAATAGGCTAATATTTATTTAACCACTGTGGAGTTCTCATACATTGTTTGTAGAGCTCTACTAATAGACTAAAGTGGCCATGCAACCAATAAATATCAGAAAACAATAGAAAACAATGGTGAAATCACAGAAGGAAAGAAATGTGACATCAAAAACTTTTGCTCCCATAACAGATTTGTTGGTTTTCCTCTTGTGTGTTCTATATTTCATATAGAAATAAGATTAATTTAGCAAACACAAACTCCTGGTTTAAGTAACAGTTATATTTCTTAAGGAGAAAAAAAGCTACACTGACAAACCTGACACTGTCAAGATTTTCTTCCTGGACTTTTCAAATGCCTTTAACATGATCCAGACCCTTATCAAATTAAAATACACTGCAAAAACACAAAATCTCACCAAGTATTTTTTTTTGTCTATAGCTTCTAGTGCAAATATCTTAGCAAATTTGAAATAAGAAACTAACTTACAAGTAAATTTTAACAAGATATATAAACACGTTAAAAGTAAATACTCCCTTAATATTGATGAAAAAATTCTAGTTCCATTGGCAGATTATTTAACTTATAACAAAACATTTTTCCCACCTTATAAGTTAAATTCCCCGTCAATTAACTTAAGTATAATAAGATATTTGCAGTAGAAACTACACCACAATTACCTGGTAGGATTTTGTGTTTTTGCAGTGTGAAAAGATTTAAATGACAATAAATTATAAACTGTAGTTTGAATATGTTGTAAAGTTTTTTTTATAATTTCCATTTATTACAAGTCATAGTATGTAATAATGTAAATATCTAAATAATCCCTTCTTTCTGTTTTTCAGCTTATAAGATCTCTCTTTGCTTTTATTTAAGCTTTGTCACTCAGTATCATTTAGCTACAGGTTCATTTATAAAACATAATTTGTCTCAGCACTAAGGTGACTTTCTGTGGTTGAATTCAGACCTAAAATGCATTAGAGTAAATGTTACCTCTGGGCCAACAGCCCGGCTCTTTCAAAGTTTGAAAACGTTGAAAGTTTCATTAAATAGACAGAGTCGAGATAAATTCAGTCCTTTGGGAGAATGACTCACTGTCAATCTCAGCTTCCTTTTCCCTCCCTGAGCCCGTTGGGGAGAAAAATTATGCCCCACATAACCATCATATGATTGTGGGAGCATTGCGATGCAAATAGGAGCCAAATAACCTTTTCCTGCCTGGGCATGAGCCCAAAGATCCTCAAGTTCCATCTCCCGTGTGATAAGAGTCGTCGTAGGCCATTCCACAGACCATTAGCTGTGGATTGATGGAAGCTCCCGATGTCCAGTTATTTGATCATAGCTGGCCAAGGACCAGTAAAGAGGGCTCGTTGTGGCTTTTGTTGTTGCACAAAGCAGCTGAGAGGTTCACTCAGGCTTCTCTTAGATCCACCTGGCTGTCTCCTTTTCAGTCCATTGATTTTTGTATTTCTTTTATCTGCAAAGTAGAAGGCATAAAAATGTTATTTTAAGAGAAAACTTATGGAGTGGATGGATGGATAAATGTAAGTAATACAAGTAAAGGAACTGTGCGAGTGAGATAGTGGAGGAAGCTCCTTAAAAATGTCTTAGGTATGTGTTGCACAAAAATCTCAAGTATGCAAGCCTCAGTGTGATATGATTTAGATGTCATACACCCAGTGGAGTTGAAATTCGCTATTCTGCTGTTAATTTAGTTTAATTAAGTTTTTATAAAACATAGTAATCAAAGAATTAAAGCAGCAAGCAAATTGTTTTCCAAATTATATCAAATTGAATAAAAAAATGCAAAATTGCATTTCTCACACCTATAATTTTGCTGTAAAGCAGTACCTCCCTTTTGATGTCAGGTGATCAGCTTCTGCAGATGTGTAATCAGTACGAGGACTAAAAATCAAATGATGTGACTCTTTGCCTGAAGCAGTGTTTCTACCAGCCTGCTTCCAGAGTCTCCATTTTAACCAACTTCTGTGTAGGTCAAAGGGTTGTGCCAGTCCTCAGCCCTTCTGTTTGGGTTTTGGCTCAGTGACGAAATCTCATCTGCTCATGGGATGTTTGTGTTTTTAACATAAATTGCCATATACAGTCTTGGGTAAGACCTGAACCTGCTTCTTATTGCTGCAAATCCCAAACTTAACCTGCCTCACAATATTCAAAATCCTAAACCTAGCCTACAAATATCCCCATAAACCACTAATACAGCTTCATAATACCTGTTCATTGAGCTGCCACAAGCTCCTCAAGCTTCACAGGCCACATTAGGTGCTGAGATAACAATGTGTCAATCCACTAAATAGAAAAGTGGCTAATTTCAAGGCCTCAATTCCAACACAATGGTTCATACATAGAATAAATGCTCATGGATCTCCCTTAATGCAACATATTGTCAGGTAGTGGTCAGGTTACAACAGGTTTGGCTTTAAAAGCCACCTCTTCTCTGCTCAGGTATTCTGTTCAATTCTTGTCAAGACCTCTGATTTTCTAAGGTTGCCAAACTTCCCCCTCGTCAAGTGCTAATAATTGCTGCCTTTCTTTTCTCTTTGCCCTCCTACTTCTCCAGTCCCTCTGAAACATTAATTCCTTTCCAAATCCACGTTTTGCACTCCAGGTGTTACTATTGCAAACTGTGTGCTTCTACCCACCGCTAACTCTCTACCATGCTTGAGTCTAACCAGCACGTAACTGGATGTCTCCCAGTAATTCATGCATCCTGTATACTGCCATACATGAGAACAAGAAGAAATAATCCCTTTAGTATGCAGTGAGCCCCATGTAATTAATCTCAAAATCCACAAAAAACAAAAGATTTATTTTGAAAAGGCTCAAGTTGTAATACTTTTTGAGATTTTGTTCAATATTTTTTGTCAAAATCCACATTCCAGGCAAGCAGTATTATTGTCGGAATAACCACTGAATAACAGTCACTGTGTCAGATTGAATTATACAATGCTATGGATGAAGCTGCACTGGATTTAACACTTATCTGTCAGTAATATTTTCTCCATTTCAAGGAGAAACATTGGTTTTGCTATTGTCAATAATTCAGATTATCACAACTACATCTGCAAATCTGATTTCAGTCAGCTGGGTTTACTTAACTGTCTTTATTTTTAACAGAGGTGAAATAGATGTAGAAGTAATTAGGCAGTAGACATATAGCTGTAATCTTTGACCAATTTTTAAGAAATTGAAGTAAAACATAGGGTGAGGTAAAAGCATAAGCATTTCAAACTGTTGAACACTCGCACTTCACTTTACATTAACATGCAAAGTTGGCAGCACGTTAATAATGAGCTGTAATTCTGCCTGTAATTCAGACGAGGTGGGAGGTGGGCTGAAAATGAAAGCTGTTCTGAATGACAACATACTAAGTGTTTGTGTTTGTGGTGGAATAAATTAAGCCCCATGCCAAATGATCAAGCATCGCATGGCTGCTTTCTTTTCAGTCCGCAACAGTTTGTTGTGCATTGCCCAGCCGGAGGCGGCTATTTGGTGCTCCTCCAGGCCAGCTGGTGCACGGGTTCAAGCTGTTAATGGCAAATTATCATTCTATTAATCTCTGTAAATGTTGGGCCTTTGTCAATGCTCAATGCTGCGCAGAAATTCAAAGTATCTGAAAATGAAATTTTCCACACCCTTGTAAAGGTGGACCATTACTCTGCCTTGTTAGGTTGAGGTTTTCTAAATGAGCCAGGACTGACTGTCTTCCTGTGGCGGAAACACGGATGGCAATGGAGGGCAGCTGATTTGAGACCAGAAAGCCTGGCAGATTGCTCTCAATGTGATGTCTCACTAAGTGAAGAGAGTAACTGATTTTACAATTGCATGAAATCCTCAATGACAAGCGTCATTCAAAATTTGAAGCAAAAGGGGAAAATGTATTTGAAAAATGCATTTATCTGAATTGAACTAATCTCAATTCACTGTCGATTCTGGTTCATCGTTTAGTTTTTTGTTGTTTTTAATACTTTAGTGCTTTGGTTGTTAAAGGTGCCCATAGATGTGACACTTGTGAAGTTCTTAAAGATAATTATTTCTTAACATAACACCTTTTGGACCCACACTTAGTAAATATATCCAAGTTAAAGGTTGGAAATTAGAAACATTTTCCGTGTCAAATGATGCTGCTACAATAAAGAAAATGGTTTTACATAGTAAACTGATTACTCCATCTCTTGGCAAAATTTACATGACATGTCAACAAATCTTCAGCTGGGTGTACAAATGTGTCAGGGAAGTTTTGTCTACAGACTGGGCTCCATAAGAAGAGGTGATATTTTTGGGTAAAGGGTTAGGTCTGAGACTAAGGTATGAATTGCGTTTAGTTTAGGGTTAGGCATGTACTCCTAATGGTTAGATTTAGTGTAAAGGTCAGGATTAAGCTATAGAAGTAAATGAAAAATGAATTGAAGTCAATCAATCAATCAATCAATCAAATTTTATTTGTATAGCACATTTCAGCGGCAAGGCATTTCAAAGTGCTTTACATCATATCAATGCAAAGTCTCTGTGAAGATAGAAATATATAGCATGTGTATGTGTATTTATTATGTCACCTGGAGGTGCAAAGTTTTTAGGACACTAAGAAGGGTAGAAACCTTGCAACACCCTGAAGGTTGCAGCAGCCTTAGGCAGAAAGGCAAGTCCCCAGCAGCAAAATATCCCTGCTTTGTGTAGGAGAAACACCCCAAAGGCATCGGCTCCCCACAGCAACCAGAACTCAGGACCAAAGGAGGGAGGGAGGGCACCATGCTGTCCCATTCGGTGAGAAACTCAAGGGATGTGAGGACACAATAGATCAGACACATCCCCTAGAGATGGCGATGTGTCCAGCTGTGGTATTGTTTGTGTTAACTTCGCCTGCCCATTGAAAGTTCAACTTGCAGTGGAAATGCTCTCCTGAATACATTACAAAATAGAGTACCAGCCCCATCCTCCTTCCTGGTGGATACATGCAGGTCTATGTTGAAGTGAAATGGTGGCTCATTCATTTGAAAGAAACATATTTATTAAAATACATTTGACCTCTTCTTGTTACTTTAACACTGAGTTGTGGAAAATATACACGATAAGGCTTATTGGGGTGACATTGTCTAAGTTTATATTTAAACTTGACAATAATGTCAAGTCTTTTGACATTATTGTTACATTATTATTAGCAATAATAATGCAATAAAGTTTGCAAGTGGTAAGACCAGGGGTTCACCAGCTCTAATTCATTCATTCATTCATTCATTCATTCATTCATTCATTCATTCATTCATCCATTCATCCATTCATCCATTCATTCATTCATTCATTCATTCATATATGGTCAGAGTCAGAGTCTATACTTAGTTACAAAATAAGCATTGCCATTACTTTTATAAGACATGACTGGCATTTAGTTACCACAAAACATTAGAGGAAAATGGACTCTGCTGCATCTTAACGCTATTAAGCAGCAAGCCAGGTCATTTAATTTGTACAACCACCCAGACAAAATGGCTCAGATTAAATAACAGATGCACCCAGTGCCAGAAGATGGAGAATTAAATAAACAAAATGATTGGAGTAGGCAGAGGGCAGTCAAGCCAGAGACCAGCTTGCAGCTTCTTCTTAGAGACGCTCTCAGCAGGCAGCTGGTCATCAGTGCAGCTGAATCAGTCAAACAACAGCCTGTACAGTGGCAGGCAGAACACAAACTCTATATGTCGTGATATCACTGACTACATGCTTGGATTGAGTAACCTCATTTGTTGGTATCTCACATCACTGTATCCAATTGTATGGTCAAAAGTGACAGTAAACTACTTAGTAATTATTTTTGCACACATTATTTCCACAGCTAAATACTGTATTATTAAAATACCTCCTAAAATTTGCATCCAACAGTGTCAACATTGTTATCTGTTTTTTCAATCCTAAATCAGTCTTTTCCCCTGAATTTTAACCTGCTGTCATGGAAAATAGTAGACTACTCAATCTTAATAGAAGTAATTATAGAGTATTGAGTTAGTGTATTCAATCTGAAACTAAAACATTTTAAATTTTAAAAAGAGACAAATTTCAACCTCAAAAATTAAGTGGCATAATTCTACGCTGATGAACAATGATAAAACCTTGCTGTGAATACATCAAATGCTGCAAAAATGCTGAGTTAACAGACTGAGCAGGAATAGCATGTGTTAAAAAGCTGTTCTGCAGACCCATCAAAGCCCTCTACTTAGGATACAGCATTCATGCACACATTGGTTTAAGTTGTTTGTTGTTTTTGCATTCATGATAAACAACTGTTCTTTTACCTGGGGACCTTTTTACATGAGAGAGCATGCTCTATTGTGCATCTTATGACAAATGTGTGGTTCCACATTGTCTAATAAAAACTGTAAATTAGGACAAAAACCACATTAGGTCTGAACCTTGCAAAATCCTGTGAAATTATTCAAGTTACTGAGAAAAAAATGTTCACTATCTACTTTTAAAGGTTACTGTCACATGCATCCCTTGGTCTCAATTGCAACATAAAAAGAAACCTATAAAGGGTTCACATAAGAGTTCAGAGGCGTTTTGTCACTGGCTTCCATCCGTGAAACAACTTGAAGAGGGGAATTGAATGACTGAACTGCCAAAACTGTAATAGCTGCAGTGCTGATTAGAGGATGAAAATAGAACAAGAGGACTATTTGATGGGATAACACAGTCATAAAGTTTCATCCAATTTTATGGCTACATACAGCTGAGATGATAACATTCTTGTCCCATTCATCCTGTTGAAAACATTGTGAGTGCATATGTTTGTGTCTGTATTTGTGGAAGTGCAATGAAATGTCAACTTGCTGGTTTCTATCTTAGTTACGCCTCTAAAATAATTATAAACTGCTTAACATGTGGTCTTTTTGGATACTGCATGTTGTTATCAAACATTGTTCATTCCATTCAAGGTATAGATTAAAGTTTTCACATTTTTTATGAATATTTAATCTGTTAATGAGCTTTTGGTTACATGTGAGACAGCAATTTCAGTTACAATGGCATAAAGTTGTGCAGAAAATTCATGTAAAGCATTGTGGGTGGTAGCAGTGGGAACGTGGACTCAGTAAAAAACTAGCTCTAGTACCATCTCTGTTTAAACAATGAAACCGCTTTGCTTTAAATCCTCTAGAATATACTTTAGAGCTGCACAAGTGCAAATGTTTTGTTTTCAAGTAGAGGTTGGTGAAAAACAGCGATGTTCAGCTGACAAGTGGAGTTTACTCTGATACTTATGTGAAAAGCCTGGAAATCATTGGAAATGAAAACTGTTACAAAATCCTAGATCTGAAAACGAGGCAATTCTTATGAGTTCGTATCTTAGAAAGCAGTTTTATGTTAAAGTAAAACTTAAAGTGTAGAAGTTCTTTTATTTTTAGCTTTTTAAAACCAAACAGAGAAACCAGTTAACTCATCTTTCTGACAATTTGATCACAAACAACTGACCTTTGTTTATTATGCTGCCAAGAAAACTCAAGGCCAGTTGTTTGTGAAGTCTCTGTTGTCATTAAACCCGTCTACTTTATGCTCCACATTAACCACCTATAATGAGCTACTCTATCATTCTGTTCTTCCCAGGGAATGATCAACAAAATAATATGAATCAGGAAAGCAGGAATCCATAGTTGGGTCGACGCTTCAAATGGTCCTGTGTGAAAAAGTGATTGTCTCAAGAGAGATAATCTATGAAAAATATCCTGAAAAGAGAGAAGTGAAGGAAAAAATGCGAAAACTATTCTTGGTGCAATCTATACCATGGACAGTTTATCAACTGAAATCAGCGACAGAGTACATTTGATTTCTGTCCAACACCCAGGAAGATTTGTAATATAACACTGTCATCTAAAGTGTTGACTCAGTGTCTTCTTTTAATGTGTGTAGGCATTGGGTTTTATTGTGGGAGACATGGTGCCAAGGCCAAATGGTGTTGCACTGATCCCATTGTGCCAGACGACTATTGTAAAACACTTGAAAGGCAGTGACAGATGGCCTCTTGAGTTTTCTGCACTTATATTTGTGCTGCAATAAGGATGATAATAATTAAAAGTACTCTACAGTACAGCCAGCATGTTTTTGACACTTTTTTGGGGGTCAATTTTCAGACAATCAATTAATATGCAACAGCAATGAGCCTAGCCTCACATTCCCTTTAAGAAGAATTTTAATATAAAAGCACATATATCAGCTATTGTGGTCTTTCTGTTGTACTGTTTTAAGTATGTATTTTTTTTAAACCAGTCATTCCCACCTAAAGAAACCCCCACAGTTCAAACTTGGGTTCATGCACATCAACAGAATAACTTCCTAATACCAATACCATTTTTTTTGTTTTGGATATCAATATATATCATATATTTCATTCATTTCATACATCTGTTTTGCAATCAGGGGTTGCATTTAAATAAATTATTGACATACTAAATATAAGTTTAAATCACAGGACTTGATATTAATAACATTCCATATAATGTTAGTCTAAATTATAATTATTTTTGTTTGATTAGATCTGGTCTGATGTCAGCATGATTGTAGAACTGGGATTCAGAAAGATTGCTTTGTCTCATATCTATTAATATGTATGTGTTGAAGTGGAGAATAACATTAACTCTCTATGTTTAGTCAGTCGGAGCACATCAGATCCTTCTTTGATCACTCTGAATCAGATTTCATCACAGCAAGTTCATTACAGCCTTGGTTTTGTATGTCCTTGAAAGTAAAAGTGTTACATTGGTTATGTGTTTGGCAGTATTATGAGAACACATTGAGAAAAAAAACAGATTATTTCCTTCTAAAGTATTTTGAAAATGTAGTTTTTAAATCTTTCTTTTTGCTTCCCATGGGACTTTTCTCTATTTC
Organism: Alfaro cultratus; assembly: GCA_903066825.1. Taxonomy (NCBI): domain Eukaryota; kingdom Metazoa; phylum Chordata; class Actinopteri; order Cyprinodontiformes; family Poeciliidae; genus Alfaro; species Alfaro cultratus. The sequence goes on along the minus strand of CAEFZX010019761.1, from coordinate 27,873 downwards.
TACTCCAACTGGCAGACATTCCCTGACTCAAGACGTTGCATCAGTGAGGATTCCTGAGGGAAAGACTGGGGTCTTATTGTCCCCAGGTGGCTTCTATTCCACCTGATTGCCACTTGGGGTATATAAGGTCTGCTATGACTTCATCATTGTTGTATACATGTGGGAACAATTATCAAATATCTTGTTGTTTGGCTTTGTACCATCTCAGGAGCAGAAGTGCATTTCAGATTCAAATCTTGGGAATTCCTATTTATTCTCCCCATGAAAATGTTGGCTTTCCTTTGGTATTCAAACTTATTTTCGTAGTTCAAAACACTGAATGTTCAGTTAATTAAACTCCAAATTGTCTTTAGGTGTGTGTGTGCATACGTAGTTGTTCTACTTGGTGTTACAACTGGGATAACCTCCATTCTCACCCAACAACCCTACATATGTTTAAGCCAACATGAAAGATGGAGAGATTATGGACCTTGTACATGAATTATGTCAGCATCCAAAGTTTTTCAGGCAACACAGGAAACACTATTCCAAAATGATAAATGCAATTTCAAGTCTGTCAAGAGAAATAAAAGCCTCCCATGCTTTCAGAGGCATAGTTATTAAAGACATTTGAAGAAGCCTTGACAACTTGGAGTCTACTTGTTTTGTCCAACAATACTGAAGGCTCAAGACATGTAAAAGACAAGGACTTTTGTGATTAAAATGTGTCTTCCACCAAACCTTAAGTTTTTTATATATTTTTTTGCTGGTGTCTGTAATTTATTTATGGTAAGACAAAATAAATGAGAAGCATAAACATTGGGGTCACATTGATGAAACAGGCACAAAAACAAATTTAGTCTGACAGGAGAAGATTACTAAGCTGCTGCTACAGTGTTGCTTATCTTCTCCTGCATGTTGGTTTTATATTATTCTAAGGCAGAAAAAAATAATAAGCATTTAGTTCATTCGAATCCTGTCATGTATGTGTTCCCTATGATTAACCACAAGTTTCTTATAGCGTGTGTACTGGATGGAGGAGGTAAAATATGCTGTTTGCTACTGCTTAACAACTGCCCGAACATCTAGAACTGAACGTTATATGATCTAAACACAGCCTATGAATTCCCTCAAATGAGTAAATAAATATTTGTTAAATTAATTAGAAATAATTTGTTTTTTTAAAGCCATTTCAAGTATTTAGGAAGCTGAGGTGAGTCCATTTTCATCTGTGCAGCGGGAGTGGATAGTGCAGTTTCAGACTGAGTAATGTTACCATGTGAGTGTTGGTCTGACTATCACTTACATAAATACTGTTGCAGCAGTTGGTTAATTGTTTATATTATTTCCAGGTTGTAATGTTCAAGCCATGGAAGTGTTTATAATATTGTGCTAGCCTGGGTTAGGTTAGACATATACAATGCAGGCTTATGTATCAAATTATGTACAGTACAGTTTCAGATTCTAAAAAGGCTATGCCAGAGTATTGAATCTTACTACATGCCATTGAAATGCAAAACAAATATGTGACATGAAAAGTTGTTTAAAAAAAAAAAAGTCAGAAAATATCACAACTTTGGCAAGTTGGATGCAAACTGACATCATGTTGTAAGAATAATGCAGTTCCAGACGAACGGAGAGAGAGGGAGAATCTCCCACAGAGTGTTTACATTGCTGGGGGTGGAGCAGAATCATCTGATGGATGATATGGTTGAGATGCTCTTAGGCAACCCAGAGGGAATACTGTCTGTAAAGCTGAGTGACAAAATCATCTTGAAAGAACAGAGAAAGCAGACCAATTATTTTAGACAAAATAAATGAATAAAAAAGACTCAGTGAATAAATACACAATCTACTTCAGAGAAATCTACACACAAGGCAAAGGAAAATAAATATTTTTTTTTTTACCAAGCTTGCAAAGAGAAGAAATTATTGTGCATTGTTACAGTTAAACTTCCAAGTTTTTAAACCAAACAAAAAACACAATATACAACACGTTATTTAATTTAGCCAACATTTAACAGCCACAAAGTTAATTCACAAATGAAGTTTGATCACTAACAATGCAAACCACATAACAACCCAGGGGCAAGCGATTTGGAGCTACTAAAAGCAGCATTACTCCTTTTATTTCTTATTAGCAGTTATTTGCTGAGTGCTTTGAAGAAAAAAACTGAATCTAATTTAAGAAAATTGCTTTGATGTTCTTTAATCTGCTTTAAAAGAATACAATTTATTTGTACATAACAGATTGGCGGGCAAAAGATAAGCAGTTTTTCCTTATAAATGTATCGAAGTGCCACATTTCTTTAAAACTAGAAATTAAAAATGGGCCATGAAACCAAAGTAAGCATGCAACCAACCTGCCTCTCACCACGCACTACAAATGCGATGCAACTGCATGTGAAGCAAATCCGAGAATTGCTTTCAGAGTTCCTCAATCACTCCTGTAATTAAAAAGGTCATTACATACTCTGAATATGAGACAATTAAAGTGAATTCAATCAAAGTGACTGAAAATTTCCCTTTTAAACATGGACTATGCAAAGCCTCTGAGGGCCCTGAACCAGAATACAGCAAACCCAATCAACCTTTTAGATAGTGAATAATTAGATTAATCAAGGAGTCCAGAGTCAAACAGGAGGTCAGACATCCAGCTCCTCACCCAGCAATGACCTATTGTTTGATTTTATGCTGTTCAAATTACCCAAAAATTACAGTCTAATTCTGTTCATGTCTTCCCTAAATCCTGCCTGTCTCCTCATAACAATGCAAATCTTTGTAATAGGGGAACATCAGCACCAGACATATATCAGTAATGAGACTACTTTTCTAATTCCTGTGTCAATTGAAGCGAGTGAATCATGGCAGGATGAGCGGTTGAGGAGATGAGGCCGGTGGTTAAAACATGCACTGAGCACGCAGCCGTTCCTGTGACAGCGGAGGCAGGAAGGCAGACAAGGCCGTCGCTGGTCGCTCTGCTGCAAAAAGCTGAGGCTGAGAGGAGGCGACACTTGGAAGAGAAACTATTTAACCCCCAGCAGATTCCTGTCAGGGCTCATCCTCACTGAGCCACAGATGCTACAGTAACACTGGTTTAAAAAAAAAAAAAGAATCAACAGAGCTACACACTGTATTAGTTCTGAAAAGCAGTGTGTAATGTTAAATTGTGGAAAGAAATATGATCAAATTTGCTTACTTGGAAGGGCTGGCATTTTTAATAGGTAGTTGTTGATATTGTAAGAGTTAAATTACACTCCATTAAATTAAATTGACAGTGACATTCTGCATAAAGGTCATTGGAATCCTTGTTAGTTAATATTGACTTATTTACCGCAAAAAGAAAATCTATCCAATTCTAAAAAACAATAGTGCAATAAAGATGTCATTAACATTCTTAGTTCTTTTCAAGAGACTGCCAGGCAGCAATAACCCAGGTGGGAATTTCTCACACAATAAACAGTCCCTGTAATAACTAAAAAGTGCAGCATGTTCTTTCTTAGGATTTTTAAAAAGCAACACCTCCTTTAAAAAAATGACCATCTTTAAATAGTCACTGAAAGGGAAAGAGTCTGATATTTTAAGTGAGATTATTACATAAATAAAACATGCTAACTGAATCCTGACACTTTTTATAACAATTTGTACATCACTGGCTAATCTTGTGGTTATTTTCTTTGTTTTTCATTTTACTCCCCATTTGAAAAGTCAGTTGTGCTATTTTTAAGAGTGAGTGTTAATGCTAAGCAGCATGATGATAAAAAGTTCATTTGTCTTTGAGAAAAACAGTTTTTTCACATACAACAGACGCTGAAGGATAAATATGAAGGAGAAGTACACAATAAATCAACAGCTGCTTCATCTTTATATGGACTGGTTTTGCTTAACAGTTAGTGATGGTGTTTTGAAACACCAAGGCAGCTGAGAATGAAGAAAGACTTTCAGAGATCTTTGACCTAGACATGGGACAGCTTGTTTACATGGTTATATATAACCATAGTTTCTCTAGTAGTTGTTCAGAACACAACAGTGACTCTTAGTGTCATTTTCTGCTGCTTTGAGCATCAAGGTATATCTGATTTGTCACAGGGAGTCTTAAATTCCCATGAGCAGCTCTGTTATAAAAAATATACAATCCTTCTTGACAGCTACTCATTAGAGCCACATACCATTTTTGACAAAATTGGTAAAACTTCTATAAAGTTTTTGTATGAAAGTCGGCCATGTTTTACAGGGCTTTTCTGACAAGTGGAGTCAAATATGGAATAAATACCTTATGACCCTCACGCTTTGACTGCAATTTGGATGATTTTTAAAATAAAAACAAGCTTTTACAGTAAATTGGCCTCGCAGTTTTTGTCCTGCTCACTGCATAGTTCAGAAAAACAAATTGCTGCCTTCTGTTTGAAGAAGTAACAACTTCAAAGTTACTGGCTGACATTTCTGAAATATTGAAGCCAAAGAAAAAATGTCTGGTTGTTATTTGACACAACAAATTGGTTAATATATCACTGAAATAAAAGACAGAAGAATGATAAAAACAACAAATATTAGGTGGTGTGACATTTAAATATGTCATCTTAAATGACTTTCACATCAGTGATAACTTGTGTGAATACAAAACACAGCATTTGATTTAATTATGGTAAAAGGGCCAAGGATCCTAAATGATATTCCATCTAGGATGCTGACTGATGAGTAAACTAGAGACGAACCTGGATATTTTTGTACCTTTGTTATATTTTCCATCGTTTCTAAAAAATTTTTTCCTATTTTGTGATGATTCAAGGCATGAGTCAGCTTAGTGCATCCATGTGAAAAAATAATGATGTTTTATGAAAACATGGTTGACAAACAGCTGCCACTTTACAAGTCTGTCCATGAGAACCAGAGTTTCACAAAAGTAGAAATACAGTTCAGATTATCCCGGTGAAAGAGGATAACTGCTACATCTGAATGTAAATATATATTTTTAGCATAATGAAATGTTCCTTTAATTAACAGCAGTTAGAAGAGTGGTGACCCTTCTCTCACCCAGTGAGACACAATCAGGCAACTCAACATGTATCAGGTTTCAAACTGGTACAGATTATCACACTGCCAGATGTTTTGTAGCTTTTCACAGAGAAAAAGGTAACTGAATTGATTAGATCTGAAAATGTAATTTTCTCAAACACATACGGTGAAATACAAGCAATCAAGAATGTCTCAAAAAAGGCTCATGATTCATGTCCTCTCACTGAATGACATGATGCTTGGATGCGACAGGACTGCAGATGAAGCATGTCGCACTCTTGAATCTGGAACTGCAGAGAAGCAGAAGAAGAAAACCCTGGAATGAGAAGACGCACTAATTAAACCAAAACTTGGCTTGATCCTATAAATTGTCTCAAAATGGGTCAAGAATCACATTATATATCCTCAGCTTTATCTCCTAACCTTGCATAGGAGATATTTTGCTTTAAATTTGTTTTGCCAGGTTAATTTTCTTCTACCTATGCTCAGAAAATATGTGTAGCTTTGGACCTTGCCACCTCAAGTCATCTCTGTTTTCCTACAAGTCTGATTTTCTTTTCAAAATTTCACAGTAATACATAAAAACAAAATATGTTTTCTTCCACATAACACTTTTTCCTCTTCAATTGTAGCTCTGCTGCAATGGTTCGTTTGTCAGTTTTTTTGGGATAAGTTACTTTGTAGTTTTGAATTGTACACAAAGCCTGTGAAGAGCTTAACAAAATGTCACATTTCAGATTTTATCTGACAGATGTCAAAATTTCAGGAAATGTGAAAAGCACCTTTGTTGAATCACTTTGTCATTTTTATCTGGAGAATTTGAGGCACACATTGGTGGATTATCACCCATTTCAGAGAAACTCATAAACCTCCATATCTGCAGATATGACACTCCACCTGACAGCTGAAGTCAAACAGAGAATTTCTATAATATTTATATCAGACAAAAGAATACACATGCTTTTCACACAGCTTTTTGAAACAGTGAGTTAAACATGAGCAATAGTTTTAGTAGGAGGGTGATTATTGAATAAACAGGGAGAAATTCCCCTTTATAGAAGAAAGGTGTTTTGTCGTGCTTTTTTTTATATTTGGGTTTTTTAAATGTTGTTCATGAAATGCTTTCTGAAATTATCTGTTTTCATTTCTTTCTTCCTTCATTTATTTCGTTTATTTTTTATTTCTGTGTTAAGTTCTCTTTTTTGTTTCGGTGTTTCTTTCTGTTTCACATAAATGTCACATGGCATCCTTTGCACAAAACGTAAATCATTGTTAATTTTCAGTGTCAAATCTTAATCTGCAGGACCATTTTCCTCCCTTACAAAGATACTTTAGAGTTCTTATGGTGCCTTCTCAAAACACTTAGAAAGTTCTGCACACCTTTGTCTAACAAATACTGAAATTGCTAATTTTACTCAGTTAAGCTTTTGTTGTGATTTTCATATTTCAAATTGTTTTTGAGTTAATTGTGTGTATAAAGCAATCATGTTTTATGGAACCAACCACTAAATCAAAAGTTAACATAATGTGTTTTGAAAAGTCTTTTTGGTGGTGTTTCATAAATGCCCATGTACTGTATTTACATGGGTAACATACATTTGTCCACTACTGCTTTTATTATATCAAGTCACAGAAAATTCAATAGCAATAAAAATCCTTATTCAGTCTTAATGTTAGTGTTAACAATGACGTGACATAAAATATCTATTTTTGCTAATCTGTTTTAATCCTTCATGCAATGCAAAGCCAATGCACAGCAGACTTTCCACATTTAACTACTTTCTATTATCCCCATAATATGAAACTCTATGCATCTAGCTGTAGTTTTAATATATAAATGACACTTGATAACTGTGCTATTGAATAAATCAGTTATTAGGTCTAATAGAAACTGTACTTATCATGAACAATGATTACATATGTAAGAAAATTATTATCCTAGGAAAAGAAAGTCTTAGTTTATTTATTTTTTTGCTGGTGGGCGGCTGATTCATCACAGGGAGTCACTTAGGTGAAAATGCACCTAAGTGATTGTATCTAATATTATTAGGACCTGAGACAAGGTCAAAGTATCTTCAACAAGCAAACATTTAACTTGCTTCAGTCATGCAGCAAACTAGTTTATCTGCCTCTTAAGAAAAACATGATAGATTATGGTTGCAAAAATAAAAAAAACTAATAAAATTTAAGCTTTTTAATTTTAAATTCTGTCATTGTGTAAGACACTGCAATATGTTTATGAACTGAATGTAATCATTGTAGCAAAGCATTTTTTAAAAGGACTTGAGTGGTGGTTCATGTTTGCGTCTATCGAACACGCATGGCAGAGAATATCTCATTTTCATTTCAAAATAAATATTGATGAGATTTTTAAGACATACGTATATTTAAGGATTTTTCTCAACTGTAATAGTCAGCCATTTGTGAGTCTTTAATTGTCCACAAGAAACGGAAACATTTTCTGTAAAGTTTGAAATTAGTGCACTATTCACATTTTCAGCTTGACTGTGTATCTAGGTCGCTGGTGAACACAGACATTTCAGAATGAAGTCAGTGACCTAAACATACAAAAACAGATTTAAAGCCTCAACTGTAGGGTTCTGTGGGGACATATTTTTGAATCCACCTACGTGTAAAATATTCTGCTCTTTCTCCAGCTTTACATAGGTTAAGGATTAAGGTTTTGCATAATGACCGGCTTTAAAATCATTTCCCGTCTCTGGTTTTGTTGATAGAAGACATTTTTGGAAGGTTAATGTGACAAGGCTAATGTGAAATCCTTAATGTGAATATGATTAAATAAAAAAGACAACTTCTAAGCTCCAACCAAAGACGGGATCTACAGAAAGCTGGTCTTGATTTTTATGTGAAATAGTGAATAGTGAACAAGCTGGGTCTAAGAGCCAGCTCTTTGTTGTAAATGGGAAGGGTGGACTCCCACTGAAGAAAGCCAAATCTTCAGACACTTCTACTCAGTTCCTGCTAAGAATATCTGCAGGTGGGGACAAGATATCACTTTGATTAGCGCACCATGCAACCAATCACATGCAGTCTTACAGAGACTCGATGAATCCATTACGTGAAGGACGACAAAGGGCTTGAAGGACAGCAAGTGTAGTACAAAAAAAGAAGAAATAACTTAAGGTACTAACCCTCAACAAAGACATTTATGTGCTTACTATCAGGATTTTAGCTTGTTTTTATTTATTTACTGTTGGTTTCCATTCAGTTGGTTGTTTAAAGATTTGATTAGACCATTTATGAGCTGAATTAGGCTAAAATAGAAGCCTCTGAGGAGTATGAAATTTAGAGCTACTTAGGAGCTGGACGAGCCTGCATGCTCTTCTAACAGAGCAAACCCAGAAGAGATGAATTGTTGAAAAGAGTCTGAACAAGCTCATGTTGTTTCACTTTAGCAAACCCTTACATTTGCAAACACAGTACAGGCAAGTTTAAAAGACAAGAAATACAGGAACAACAGCTTGACCAACCAGTTTTCACTTTAAATCACCTCAAACCATTTAGCCCTTCGTTCTGGATCGTTGTTCAGGAAACTGTTGGAACACAGGTTTGGTTTGTCTCACTCCTGTTTTGTGCACACAAACTTCAGAAAGTTTGGAAGACTTCAGAGGAAATGTTCTTGTTTTTACTCAAAATCACTCAAAATCAGGAGGTAACAGAGAAAGAAAAACATTTGGCCTCCATCTCCTTTGGTGGCAAACATAAATCAAGTGGTTTTACAGTGTAACGTACAGAAGATCCATGTAACTTATTGTGGACATTAAGTCAGTTCTATAAAATGCATTGATTCTGACAACTGTAACAGTTTGCCAACAGATAATAGATAATTCCCTGTGGTAGTGTTGTATGTAAATCGTGGTTTTATCTCTACAACAAATGGTTCAATACTCACACACTAAGTAGACCTGACTGAATCTGAAAACCTCTCATAAAAATGTAGCTCACATAAACAAGCTGAGAGTGTATATATACTGTATGTGTGTCTGCTTTTACTGTCTATACACGCGTCGTTTTTTTTTCTTTGGTAGTATCAGTCTCTAACTCTTTCACTCTTAAGCTTGAATCAATAAAAAGAAAAAAATGAATCCTCCTGTGTATCAGACTGTTCCTGGTACCAGAATCAGAGTCCAGTATGAAAAAGACAAAGGCAGACACCCACAGAAAACTAAACACCTCTGCATATACATTTAACGCAGTCTGAGTCATACCTTCCAGGCAGAACAGCTTGGCATTAACAACAAAGGCTGGAGAAAAAAAATGTTGAATCAAACATCTGAATGAATAAATGATCATCTCATTATGACAGACACATTCCTATTAAGAAAATGCCTCAGATTTCCCAACATGCTTGTATTGCACTACACAGAAACATTAGGTCATGGGTGGGTCTGACTAAAAAAATTATTTCTGGCAACTTTTTTTTCAAAGTAATTTCAAGGACTATTATCATATCTCCAAATTAAAAAATAATAATGCAAAGTAGTTAAAATTATTTATAAATGAAGGAAAGGTTAATCACTTTTTGTAATATTACCAGTAGTGTTGCACCAGGGCTTGATTTTGCAGAAGGAAGTTTGCTGAGCATTGAAAGAGGGAGTTCAATTATGAGATGGTTTTCTGTTTCCATGGTCCGTCCATAACAAAAAATATCTTGCTTTTGCAGTTTTACTAATCTGCAGATTTGTAGAAGATGTATGTGACTTAATTGGCTATTGACATTTGTTTCTGTATATATTGTGTGTTGCATTTCAATTAAAATGCTTGTATATTGAAAGTAACCCATTTGTTTAGGAACTGAATTGTTGACTCACTGTACTGTTTTATGAAGCTTCTCTGCTGTGAATTAAAATGATTTTGACTCATATATGAATTATTCATTTTTACAAAACGAAATTAAAAACAAGTTTGTTGAGAGCTGAGATTTCTTTTTATTCCATTTAATATCTTTGTTTTTTATTTTCCTCTTCCAGGTGCAGATGTGTAATTCTTCCCCAAACCTCAAACTTCAAAACAAAGCAGGCATGAAATTCTGTGTGGAACTCAGTAAACCAACAGACTGAGAGCAATTTCCTCTAATGAGATGTGGATCTAAGCAGTCTAAAGAAGTGGAAAACATTTCGAGGTATGAAACAGCACAATTCAAAGCACAATCAATATGTATTTCACCATTTATTTGGACTTTAATTTGTTTTGCATAGTAGCATAAACTTTAAAACTATTACTTTAGATGATTTCTACTTAATAAATCTATCCAAAAGTTGATTATTCCTTCTGGACTTCTATATTTTTTTGCTCTACTTGCCAAAAGGCAGGCCAAGTAGCATGGGACAACTTTGTGATATCCTGGAAATCAGGCAGTCTTCCTCAAAATAAATAAATAGAAGCTGCTTATATTGTGTCTGGATTGCAGGCAATGAGAAAGCAGATAGTTTGACACCTGTCAATGGATAAAACATGGGTATTAAAATGAGATTTTGAAAGAAAGTGAAGCCATAGCAAAAGGTACAGGATGATGAAGGAAACGGTATACATTTCCATACAATACAAAGGAGGAGAGAAGCAGCGGCTCCAGTAAAACGGAGAGAATAAGTCATTATTTGCAGACTGAGAATAGGACACACAAATTAAAATTAGATATGCTATAGCATGAGGAAACAGTTGACTGGCTGTTGTAATTGGTGCCATGAAAAAGAGTCAGTGAAACACATATTACTATCATGCCAGAAATACAGTGAGGGAAGAAGAGTGATGCAAAAGCAAAAAGATAGGAAGAGTTAATGTGTTCAGTCTGATTGTGTGTGTGTGTGTGTGTGTGTGTGTGTGTGTGTGTGTGTGTGTGTGTGTGTGTGTGTGTGTGTGTGTGTGTGTGTACTGAACACAGGGGAGTTTTTTTGCGAATCCAAAATCTTCAGGAGAAAGTAATTCATTTGGACAATTACTGTGACCAGATAATGCAACAAGAAGCAATAATGCAAAATAATTGGTGAACCTGAATGTTAACTTAGAACTGGTAAGTGTTGGTCATTATTTAATTTAGTTGCTTGTTCTTTGTCAGTTTTTGGGCAGCCTTGGCTTTGGCCCGTCCAAGGCTGCTCAACCCCACATGTAGCAGCAGCAAGTTAAATGTAAATCAAACATGCATATTCATCAAGGTAAAACTGTAACTGAAAAATAACAATAACAAGATATAAGAATAAGAAGTTAACAGTTTTATACATTTTTTATGAGGTATTATTTAAATTTCCACTCTGTCTGTCTGAGTACCCGTTCTAACAGCATGGAAATTTTAAAACATGTGTTCCTGGTTTTGCTACAGGAGTTTTCAACATGACAGTGTGGATCTGGAGGAAGCTGTAATGTGGCTTAAAAATACCTCGTTCTCCTCTTTAATCAGTTTGTTCCAAATCTGCAGGCTTTAATACAATTTCATTGCACATTTCTTCAAATACTACAGTAGCCTATGGTTGTTAAATAGACAACCAACTGGAAACACCAAAAAAACAATTGTGAAAAACATTATCATGGTTTAAAGTGTTTTTAAAAAATTCTGCTTGCATGTGAAAGAAAGGTGGAAAAATGCTTCCCGTAAAAAGTGTTTTTTGTTAGCAGAATGTTAGTCTAGACAGGACCTTGGTCTTGCAGAACTTGCCTCTTGATGTGGAATTTTAACCTTCTGTTCTTTTTTGGCACTAGTTGCCTTTATTCACAATTATCAGACAGGAAATGGGCAGAGAGAGAAGAGAGAAAGACATGCAGCAAAAACATGGAGGCTGAGAGTTGAACCCAGGAAGGACGCATCAAGGACTGTAGGTTCTGTATAAGGTGTGACCTCTAACCTCCTGTTCTGAGGCATCTGTTTGCTCCTTGCTCAATCTGTCAACATTTGATTGTTTGTGAAAGAGAATAAGCAGTGTCATATTTACCCATTTCTGTTTCTAAATTTCTCCAAGTTCATGCAAAAAAAATTGCACTTTTTACTTTTTCATTTATTCGTCATTGAGCGACTTTATAATAAAGAACCTGGTGCGTCCTGAAGTCTCTTGTCCCTGCTCCCTCGTAACATGCAGTTATCAGCTCAGTGTGAGCCAAAAGCAGCATATTATGGCCATGATGGTAAGCGCTGCCAAATGACTGACATTAGAGGCTCTCCACACTCTTTTATCTAAATTGAATTTGGAGGCCAAAATGTAAATGTTCATTCATTTCATCACATCTGCATTACACTGTCGCAGGTAAACTGATGCTACTATCAAGGGATACTGTGTTATCTCAGACACTCTAACAATTTGTGATTTATGTTTTCAACCGTAAAATAAAACTGCAGGGACATATCAAATAAATATTTCATGCTTTCTCAAAGCCTTTCATAAACGAGTAGAGAGAGCTATTGGGTGCAGAAGCATCCCCTTCTCACGGAGAAACAGCTTTTAAACCATAGTTATGTTGTGGTTACTACTATACCTTGGAGTTGCACAATACTGAGGGAAATGTAAATGTAAAACATGTTATAATATATTTTTGGGGGGATTGACTTTATTGGTAGCTTAAAAAAAGATGAAATATCCGCCATCTTCTGGTAAACTTTAATCATCTGTTTGGTCAACGGACATGATATGCTTTATCGATCCAAATCTATTAGCCTCATACATGCATAATGACATTTAAAGCTTAATTACAGTATTTGTCACCACTGAACTCCTGCTTGTGCTTGACTGTAATGCCCTTGCCGCAAGGTGATAGCTGCCAGCCAAAGATCACTTGGTGCACATTTTCCAGAAAAATATATTTGGCTTCATCAGCATATGTCACCAGACTCGTATCTCTGTTTTGCCTGCTCCATTAAGCTATTTTTAAGCAACATATCCTGGATATTCAGGTGCACATACATTTTCATTTATCTGTCAGTTGGAGCACTGCTCAGCACAGCAAGTAGCTGATTCTGCTCAGCACAAAGTGACCCCTGAGCCGACACCTGAGCATGCATCCCAAAGTTTTATCACCCCAAAGCCTGCTGTGTAGACAAACCTATCTGGTTTGCATGCATTGACGGCAGACAATACTTTCATTACCTCGACCATACATGTGTTGATTTCTGCAGTAACACAATCTGTTTTGAATTTTGTTTAAAATCTTCATGATATCAAAAATTTTCTGATGAAATGTGATGAAGATTATTGATCCCTGGACCAAAAGCCAAAGCACCACTGCTAGGTGGCTTTAGCTGCAGTGACAACCCACTGTGATGTATGTCTTTGTCATTAATGACCTTTTCTCTCCACAGTACAGAAGAAAGAAGTGTGATGAGTCAGGCAAAATCTTTTTGAGGAGCTCAAGGTGAGTTATTTAAAACCAGAGAAGAAATCCTGTCGAAGTAAACCTTTAGCCAATGAGATGTTCCTGTCTACCCTACCCTATCATTTATCCAATTACTGTAATTCAACCTCAGCTGGTTGCTTTCCCTGAAAGACTGCACCCAGTTTCTAATGAACTACCAAGTCTTTATTCAAGAATTACATCTCCAGCTTACTAGCACCACAATGTTTTCTTGTGTTCCTCTTGTGACGTATAATTTTGGGGGGAAAAAAACTTTAGTTTTTGAATTTCCTTTAATAAGTGAAACTGCTTATTTTTTACCTGCCTGCCTCCTCCCTGCATTTAGGTCCTACTCTCCATTATAATATGACAGTAGCATAGGAGCTACAGATAATGTTACTATCTTAATAATAGCAGTAATTGTACCCTTAATAGTATTCAAGTGATTAACAATTGTTTGGACTATTGCAGCTACAAAACTGTAACATGATTAAACGTAACACTAGAAAATCTGAGGAAAACAGCTTGCAAGTTGCAAAACCAGGTTGCAACAGTTTTGTCATGTTACAATCAAAAACATTTGCCTCTTTTGTTGGAATTTTCTTTTTCATGTAACAGACCAGCACAAAGTAGAGCAAAATTGTAAAGGGGACGGTGACTGAAACACGACTTTCATCTTTTTGTCTCAAAAAAAAAGAAAAAAACACTAATAAACAATTCTTTTAGAGTATGTGTCTGCCGGTTCTGCACATTTAAAGAATGTTTTACACATTTTTGCTTGTGAAGTAACTAAAAAATAGATTGGAGCATTCACTTTCAGGCATTGCCACAGATTCACACAAATTGACTTGCAGTGTATTGACCTCCAAAAGTTGTTCCCAGCCCTGTCAGGAGAGACACTCCTATTTTTAGCTCTATTTTTTTCTGACTGAATGAAGAGTCAGTTTAACTCACACAAAGCCAGACTGAAAAAAGTACAAACATGTTATTTATTAAAACTGTTTATCGAAATTCAATATTTGTTCATGACAACCTGAGCCCTGATCTTTTCAAGGGTCCAGGTAATTAAGTTCATAATTTGCAGGCATCGTCTTCCTGCTGTGACATGTCAAAATGTGAAAGAAGCTAATTATAAAAGTCACCAGTAAATGAGCCACAGCCCAGCACATTAAGGCAAGGGCACTGAGGCTTCAGCCAGTGTTTGCGGTTCATTTTCTCACAATAGGATTTTAAAAACAAAAGCCTTTTTGCTTTCTTAAACATTTTCAACATGACTGACATTATTGTAATTCAGCCACCTTTTTTTTAAATTTGTGTTTTATTTATTTGTTTGCACAATAAACTAGATATGTTGTTTTTGGAAGAAAAACAACATATCCGGCTTTGGGTTGCAATATTTTCTCCTTGTACAAGAAGCTTCTCTTTGATTTTTCTTGGCTGCTACAGAGTGATTGATTACTGAAGTGATTGATTATGATTTGTTATGAATGAATTCCATGCAGCAACAGTCTATATATTTAAGGATTTGGGAGACATCAGTTTTAAGTAAATCTGATTAGCCTGTCTATTGATGAGCTTGAATTAGCAAGAGCTGCCTTGCTTTCGGCCGAGGGCAAAGTTGGACTTTCTATTTCACACACGTTAAAATTGTGTGTTCAGGTCTTACGGCTCAATTTCAAGATACATATAGAGAGAAATAGATATATTTTCTTAACATCCATTTGTTTGTGTTTGTTTTTTCATCTTGTGGGGAAAGAATAAAAACCATAAAACAAATGTAAATAAAAGTTTGATCTCATAGAAGGTTCTTTTGTGTACTTATTACATGTATGTGTAGAATCACATTAATCTTCATTTCTTCAGACCCTCGTCTTGTTTTCCCTTCAACCCCCCCTCCATCTTTTGCCACCTCCCATTCATTTTCCACTCTTCTCTCATATCCTTCTCCATCGTTTGTCCATTATTCACCTTGTTGCTTCTATCCTTTTCACGCCCTCTGTTTCTCTCACTCATCTTTCATCCTTCATTTATTCTCCGCCTCTTGTCCTCTTTTCTCCTTCTTATTCCTCATTTCCCACTTTTCCCTCCCTTTCTCCCATCCTCCACTCTTTCCTGTCTTTTTTTTCACCTTGTTGCCTTTCTCTCTCTTCCTCCTCTTTCCTCTCTTCTGCTTCTCCCCTCCGTTCCCTCGCTGGTTGGCACACTCACTCATTGATAGTGTAGGCGATGTGACCAGCATGCCGAGCGGCTGATCATTATTCTGCCA
This sequence comes from Alfaro cultratus, assembly GCA_903066825.1. Lineage (NCBI taxonomy): Eukaryota > Metazoa > Chordata > Actinopteri > Cyprinodontiformes > Poeciliidae > Alfaro > Alfaro cultratus. The sequence goes on along the minus strand of CAEFZX010019761.1, from coordinate 12,278 downwards.
GCGAGCAGCTGGAGTCAGGGTGGAGTGTCAATTCACCTCCATCTCTCTCTCTCCTTCTCTCTCCTGTGTGAGCAGTGGGATCATGTGGCAACAGGATGACAGCAAGGGATGATGAAAACTACACTAGAGTGCCACTGAGATAACAAAATGGCACAGATAATGCAGCGTCAGTGAGTGTGACGTGCACCGGTTTAGAGTCGAGGTTAGGAATCGTTGAAGGGTCATTTTTGTTCTGCGCAGCACAGAGAAATACCTGAGTAGTATTTCAGCTCAGTCTCCTCTGGTTTAAAGTGTTTTTGGATTCTTGGTCTTTCTCTTAAATGTAGATTATCTCATGTAAAATCTAAGATGATTCAAATGAGTTAGTCAATTAAAAATTTGAATGTCTTCATTATTTGCAATGTGTGCAGTTACCTAATAACAATTTTGATAACTTTTCATAAGTTGCTAATAGCTTTGCTTTATTGATTTAGTGTTGATCCATAAAGTTTTAAAAGTTGAAGTAAAAGCTTCTGGTGGTAAATGCTTGTTTGTCTGATTACATAATTGGATCATGTCAAATTTCACTAATAACCCATCACAGTATTACAGTCTTGAACTACAGTATTATGGTATATGAGGTGCAGATTTAGAAATATAACATCCTGCATCATGTATGTGATATTGTAGGAAATTAAATGCCAAAAATATCTATAACACTGTATCTTGATGAGCTTTTAAGCAAAAGTCAACAATTTCAACAATTATTTTTGTCACCCTAATTGAACGGGGAACGATAAAGCTGTTCAGAAGTTTTCATTTTAGTTTTTCAAGTATAAATTGTAACAAAACTGAACTGTAGTGCGTCTCTTGTGTGTCTCTGTCTTGGCTCTGTGATGGATTGGTGACCCATCAAGGTTTTGCCCTGCATCTCTCCCTCTGGCAACTGGGAAGGGCTCCAGCCTCACTTGTGACACTTAACAGGACAAAACTGGTTTGGAAAATGAAGGGATGGATATAGTGTCCTTTTCTATATTCAGCAACACTCATTATGAGATGAAAGAACATGTAAAGTCAATGTATATAGATTAAATAAGATTCTTTACCACTTGAAGATTTTTTTAAAATAATTTGTTTACTGATTTTTCTCTTATTTAAGCAATTGCTTGTGATTATGTTTTGGAATATAGTAAAATAAAATAAAAAATAATGCATTTTCTACATTTGTGTTGTTGAATGTCTTTCTTCTGTGTTAGCACCATTGTCTGCATCACACAGGAACTGTTGTACAACAAAAGCAAAGATTTACTCTCTTTTAGTAAAAAAACAACTGACTAGCAGGCCACTGCCTACAGAATCAAAGATAAACTGAAGGTGAATACATTTTAATAAACACATAGCTTTTCAATCTATATGACTAGCACTGCTTTTGTTTATTGTTAATTAACACTAATATGTTTTGCAACCTTGATATAAAGCATGATTTCTGTGTTGTAGCCTAGCACACTGCATGATTGCATTAAAGAACCTTGTTTAATGCCTCAAGGAGTGTGTCCATTAATGGAGAACCATCCATCTTACATGATCTGTTCAACCTACAGCTCTAATTCAGTCCTCCATTTACAAGAGATGTAAGCCATACAAATGTAGTACACTTACTTACAAAAACAAAAACAAAACAAAGAAAATACTCTCCACTTATTCTCTAAAATTAATAGTGTAAATGAAAGGTAAAACTCATAATACCTGTAAGAAGTAAAGTAGGGTGTGTCTATTAAATCCTTTAAGGTCCTGAGGAAAATGGCTTTTACTGAGATTGTTGAACCCATGTTGAAAAATATGTTTTCACATTGTTCAAAATGAGACCACATTTATAATTTCAACAATTGTTATTTTTTAAATATTTGCCATTCAGGCCGACTGATATATGAACAAATCTGCCATGAGAAGTTTAGAAGACAGAAAGGCACAATAACCTGGTTGCAAAAGTGTGAATATTAGAGTTCAAACATGACAGAGATTTTAAGATCTGAGATGTTATTCTCAAGGTATTTCATCAGAGGTTGATCAATTTTGAGAATCTTTGGAAAGTAAAGTGGGCAAAAATAGCTAATGTAGGATTCTAATACTGTCAATGGAAATAAGACGTAATGCTTTCTGCTTTGGTTGTAATATGTGGTTTTATTGGGCTGTTATTTTTGTCACTACCAATCTTCTAAAAATTTGTTTACTCTGTATTTTATAATCATTTGCTCCTCTTTATGTCTTCTTTCCATTCTGTTTTTTATTTTACTATTTAATGTCAGTATTTGGTTTCGTTAGATCATTCTGCATCCTCTTGGATTCCTCTGAGTTCAATCCTGTGTTAATTAGTAACTTTTCATCAGTTCCTGAGTTTAATTTATCACCCAGCTGCTCTGCATTCCCATCCCTTGGTTCTAATGTGACTCAATTACCTTTCCAGCAGCTAAAGTCCAATGTGTTTCATTGTCTCCACTTAAAATTCTTCCCTGGTTCTTTCAGATTCTTTTGTGTTCCTCTTTTGCCTGTTCTTTGTTTGTTTTCTAAGTTTATAATTTATTAGATCATTACTGTCATGTAGGATTTCTGTCTACCTATCCATAATAGTGTAGTGCATAGTGACAGTATATGCACTACACTACTATGATTCAGTTTCTGTCATGAAGTGGTTGAAGGCGGTGAGGTAGACGCAGCAGACCCAGGTTGCAGTGAAATGATGGTTTTAATGGTACAAACAACAATCCAAAATCCTGGCAGCAAAGCTGAGCGGAAGACAACGGCTCAACACTGGTAGCAACAGGGTTAACAAATGGACAGAATCGACAAACTGGAACGACATACGACAAAGACCCGACCGAGACACAGAGACACAGGTTGCACTAAATACACAAGAGGTAATCAGGGAATGAGACACACCTGGGAACAATCAACGGGCGGACAGGACAACAAGGAGACTCGGAGACACAGAAAACTCGAAAATAAACACAGAAAAACTCAAATCAACACAGAGAAAAACCCAAATCCTTACAGTTTCTGCATAGTGTCCCAGTACAATATGCAGAAACTGAATCACAGTGAGGGTGTGCACAATTTTCAAACCATATTATTGCACAGTTTGTTCTTCAGTTACACTGTGCAGGCTAAATGACACATGCAATTTTGGGGGAACAAATTTTTAAAAGACTTACTATGATCAGCTTTTTTCCAGCACAAAAACTCTGGTATAATAACCAGAGTTTTGTGTACACCTTTGAGAACCACTGAGTCAAATAAATTTGGAAATAGAAATGTTATAGTACACATCCGAAGGATTGAAGAGAGCAGATGCCTCCGCAGCTTTGACCTGCAGTGTTGACTCCAGGGGGTGGTGTGGGTAGCCAGAATTTACAAATTACACTTTGGTTCATGGCTGTATTTTTACAGATTAAATCTTTTGGCATCTAAAATAAATCATTATGCTCTTCCACGATCCAAGCCTTCCCCTTTGGAACCTGTTAGATATGTATTTTTTAAGTTAGCCTTCTAGACTCATCATAGTTGCAGTGCCAGAGACCAAGCCTGTAAAAAATGTTGGCTCAACGCTCTTCACCAGTTTGTCCAGGCAGTGATTTCTCAGCAGTGATTTTTACTGAAATATTTATGTGGAATGTTAGATTTGTATGTTGTGGTCATAGGAAAGTCCAGAAGTGGCATGTTGTTTTGAATAGGTTTGTTAGCTATGTTCTAAATTCATAGTTCTACTAATTAAAAACTTCAGTTTGCTTGTATGGCATTGACTTAGAACAGATGTAATTTCAGGGCACTTAAGACAAATTTATGAGCAGAAATACATAAAACAACCAATTTATATAGACAAATAAAAATTCAACTACATACATCATAACTTATCCTAATTATAATGCTTGGGTATCCAGTTGGATCAAAACAAAATTTCTATCAAGTTAGTCTCAGACTTTGCAGCAGTGCCTCCACCTGAACAAGCACGGGGTAACAGTGGAAGGAAACAATTCCCTTTTAACCTCCAGGAGGACATAATTTGGTGAGAAGATATATCTACCATGACTGGGATTTGAGAAGACAGCTAAAAAAAAAAAAACACCACTTTCTTTTTTTTTTACATTAAAGAGTACATGCAGTTAAGCACAAAGTTCTTAGGCCTCTGACAGATTTACATTTTTGACAGAAAATGTAAATAGGTAAATAGGTATGTAGATAATGTTTATTTACACTGCGATTGGCCTAGACCATAGCACTGATGGTCTAGGACTAATTAATTAATTAGCATTAACTAATTAATGCTAATTAGTGCTGCAGCCACCAAATGTGGCATCATCTGTCGGCCAAATTGAGAGTCAATATCCATAACCAATTCAAACCAAACTTTACTTCTTAAACATTCATATTCACAGTGAAATGTGATATCACTGCTTTGGCTTCAGTTTTTTATTGGCTTCAGTTTATTCTGATTTGTTCATTTTGCAGTCATCTTTTCCCTGTAGTTAGTTTTCCTTCTTCTTTTCATATTTACTTGATAGTTTAGTCAAATGTTAACTCAGATAAAGAGTTTCTTGTAAAGCATTTTGTGAATAAATATTTAAGGAGAGAAGTTGTTTGTGTTTATTCAGTCTTTATTAGTGCTTGCTGCTTGATAACTCTCATGTGGATTGTGCTCTTCATCTATTGTAGTATAATACCACACCTCACCAGGCAGGCATGTTCATTAAATAAACAGTAGATCATAATTCTGTTTTATAATCCATATTAAACTTTGCAGATCTCTAGAAGAAAGGTTTCCACCTGTCTCTGTTCACTCCAAACATTGAGTAGTTGACAAAGAAGTACAGGTCTTTATTTGTAACTCTCTCTTTTCAGTTTCTTTAAATCCTTAAACTCCTAATGATTAGCCTCATTGGAAATTAGTTTACATGTATATACAATGCTGAACAACAATGAATCAGCAAACATGGGAATGTCAAACAGAAACATTTTCTTCAGATATTTTGCTCATAAAGGATTGTGTAGGTAGTGCTGTGTAGGGATGGTGTGTTCAGTACACTGTTGACCCAAGGGAGCCCTTTGTTTAGAAAAAAAGGTGCAGAACACAGCAGAGATAGATGAGGACAGAGCGAGATAATGCAGTGAGACAGATGCAGTGTAAGCACAGAAGGAGGGGTAAGGCAAGAAGAAAACAATGAGAGAAAAAGCAGTTGGAAAAGACTCTGGCTGGAACAATATACAGCTAACAAACAGGGGAAAACTCTGTTTAAGACCCACACATCTGTTATACAAAATGAAGAGCTTCTTTATTTTCACTTGGCATTTTTTCCTCAAATTTGTCTGTTGAGTTTATGAGATCACTCCAAGTTTACACTCCTCACCTCTATCATCAAGATAGAGCAGGAAAAGATCCCTGAAGGTGTCTAAAAAGGACTTTTAAAATAATTGTTTTAGATGATATCTAAGCAACACAGACAAATATGTATATGTTTTTTGTAAAATGGCTCCTTTTTATATATAATGTTCTGCTGGCCTAAAAAGTCCCCAACAAAAATAAAGGTCACACACTGTAATATTTTGTTGGATCACCTTTACAGCATGCATTCACTGGGGCACTGTTTCTACAAACTTCTGCAATGTCAAAATAATTATTTTTCATCCAGTGTTGCATTAATTTTTCACCAAGATTTGATATTGATGATGGGAGCATCCAACCTTCTCTAGATTAACCCAAAGGTCCTCAGAGGGGTTAAAGTCCAGTAAAAATTTGTCTCAGACTATAAAAAATACACTTTCACAATCTGAAACTGATGACTCCTGACCTCTGAAAATGTCCCCGGCATCAGGGTAGAAAAAATAATCATTTATGGAATAACTTTGTCATTCAGTATATTCCAGTTGTCAGCTGACTCCTTCTTTGGGCACATAATGTTGCTGAACCTTAAGTCCATATCACAGCACTGCATCCTCAGCCTTCTACAGGAGCTCTTCCTATTTTATTAGCTTAATATTCCCATCCATCTGGAACAGTGTAAACCTGGACACATCAAATCACATGACCTTCATTATTCCACTTTCAAACAATGTTCTCTTGCTTTTTTCTGACCACATTTCTTCCTCAAAGACAATGCTTCCTGATTTTCTACTCATCCACTATTCCGTGGCATAATTGTTTTACCTTTGATTACTGAAGATAGATAAACATCTGTTTCATGGCTTCTTTGGCTTAGCCAGTGCTTCAACCAAGGGAAATCAACTAAAAATTGGCCTGTGTTCCTTTTCTGTTATAAGCCTAAGCAAATATAGCTTGTCAATGAAACAAAGTGGCCCACAACTGAAACATGACATTGTTGTTTGTTTAAATAGAATTTATTACATTTTTAGATTACAGCCAACATTTAAAGTCACTCTAAATTCATATGTTTTGTCTGGACTCAGACCTGAAACTTTAAAGACACATAAAAACAGTTACAAAGTCATACTTTAAAAACATGCAGAACATTTCCAGGATAGAAGGTTCTAATGTGGCAGAAAAAATTAGAGAAACACGTCCATGCGTTTATTTTTAGAAGAATGGATTTCTGCAACAGTGTCATCATAAGCCTGCCTACAAAGTTTAATCAGACACCAGGAGCTGCTGTTTGTATTCTGACTAAAACCAGGCAGATAGAGCACATCCCCCCAGTTCTAAGTTTCTTACACTCCCAGTATCTCAGGGAATAGATTTTGAAATAATTCTGATAGTTTATAAATCCCCAAATGACTTAGGATCAAAATACAGTAAAGACCTGTTGTCATTCCAACAGGTCTGGTTCAAGTCTGTTCAGCATTCTATGACTCAGAACCAATCATGGAGAAGTACCATCCAGTTTTTATACACCAACAAACTTCCAGAAAACTACAAAACAGTAAAAACATTGAGGTTTTTTTAATCAATGCTAAAACCCCACGTGTTTAGAGTTGGAACAATGATTAATATTTTTGATGTACATTTGATGATGATTTTGATTAAAGCATTTGACAAAATGCAATGTTTATAGCTTGTTTCATAAATGGTTACAGTATATTGTTTCTATCATGTGACGCATTGCTTTGTTTATGAAATGTGCTATGCAAATAAACTTGTGTGTGTTGAGATGCAAAAATAAAGACAAACTCAAATGTGCCTGATGAAGATGAGACGAGGCCCAGCAGCCGGGCAGCACAATACTAGAGTCAGGAGACATGGAGAGAGCCACTGAAAGCAAGAAAGAGGCATCATTATACTCTGCTCTGGTTCCACAGCACCACACCCTCCACAGAAAAGATGCAAAAAGACCAGGCAGACCCCAACACACATTACCCACCACACAAGGCCTTGGTCCGTAACATGTTCCACACTCTTAACATAAGTGTAACAAAGTTACCTTTGACACGTTCCATATTATATTCACTTGTCCTTTAAGATTCACATAGGTTACACTGCACCTCTTTCATTTTATGGGGACTGGTAAAATAAATCTAACCATTTGCATTCTGAAATACTGTGTCTTCCATTACTACCACCCAGTGGTTTGTTTGTTCCTTCATATTGTCACCTCCAAGAGAGAGTTTGATGCGCTCATTTGGCTTTAGGTTGTCTGAAATATCCTGTAGTGTGTGATCCAGCAGTTGCACAGGTGTTAAGTCTGGTGTGAACAACTAATCTTCTCAAAATCTGTGATAACTTTCAAAGTAGTGAAGTGTGTAGTGAACTGATTTACTCAAATAAATACAATTTTCAATATTTTTCTAGTTTATTGAATACCAAAACAGAGCCTCCAGGTACCCCAAATGTTAGATCAGTACAGTCTGAAGCTGTGGCCTTCAGGTGAATCTAAACTGTGGTTTGTGGATTTTCATGTTTCACTGGATTGCTCTGGATCAAACTTAACCAACTGTTCTGTTATAAATGTACTTCCTTTAGTACGTCAGCAATTTGTTCACTTTCAAAATGTTTTGGGTTACAGCAGGCAGAAAGTTGCTATTTGTACAAGTTACACTCTACAACATCAAGCATTTGACTGTGTGGAGCAAAAGGAATTACATATTGTTATTGTAATGGTTATTTATACTGATCCTGATTTTACATTTTTAACTTACTGAAGGAAATGTGATGGTCCAAAACCATTTTCCACTTGTTAATGCAGTGTTGACTGTGAAAGAGAAGTCACGGGAGATGTGAGACTGAACTGTAGGAGGGGGCTGAGGAAGCATGGAAAGACATTCAGCAGCAGAGAGAGGAGAGGGAGGGATCTAAGTGCAGTCCAGCTTCTCTGCGCTGTGGAGCACTAGTCAGTCCGACAGTGAAGGACACAGAGAGAGGAGAGATTGTGCAGCAGTGCAGCGCAGGAATAATTAACTGAATTAAAATGGCAAAGATGCAGGAGAAAAGCATCACCCTCTCATCTGTTTGACTGAATAGTTGGATAAAGCTGACAAGGAGGTACAACAGGAATAACAAGGAGGAGGGGGAGGAGGTGCCAGAGGTCCGTCCATGCTTATTTCTCCTCTCGCACCGTCTGCCTGAGGAGCTTTGCTGCTGATGGTGTCACTGCGACAGCGCTCAGTGAGGGAGCTGTGTGAGCGCGCTGGTGTGTCTGTTTAAATATCAACAGCTGAGAGTTCATCTATCAGGTGGATGTGGAGTAAATCTGGGATTTGTGAGCTGGAAGAGTTTCATTCAGGTGTCAGTTGAACATTCCTCATTTTCCCTCCTCTTCCCTTTTTTCCTTTGGTGCATTCGTCTGTACGAGAAGCTTTGCCTGTTGGATCAGGAACTGCTGCTGAGCTCTGCTTCCCCCTTTCCTACCTCGCTTTTCTTCAGCCCTCTACCGGCTTTTTAGTAACTGTTCTGGGACTACAATTGGAGGTCTGGTTTGGTGGCTCCTCCACAGACAGAAAAAGCATATGGGTGAGTGTGTTAACGTGTGTGTTAATTGGATGGGTGGCGGGGGTGTGTGCTGGGGAAGATAGTACAGGGGTTTGCTCTTCTCCTGCTGTGATCTGATTTTAGTCATTTTTTTCTCTTTAAATCACATTTTCATTACCTTTCTCTCTGTGGCTGAGCTTGTAATTTACCTATTCTTATTTATCAGTCCACCACATTGCTTCTACCCCAACCAACATCCAACCTTCATTTTCAGTCAAACTATCCATTAGGCATGTTGTGCCCCTCATTACCAATCTGTCACCTTTTTCACTTTGTTGCTTTCACCTCTTTGCAAATTTCTCATCTTCATCTCTTTCCTTCACCACAACTGTCAGTCAGCTGCACCATCAGGTTAAACATACACATACAGATTTTCTTGCTTTTTGTGCACCGCAACCAGAAAGTCCTCCATACTCTGATGCCTGTAGCTAAGAGGCAAAGGGCTCGACATAAAATCAACAGTCAGAGGTTTATCCCAGATAATCCTTGCATCCATCTCTCCATCCATCATTGTCCAGCCTCTTTACCTTCTCGAAGACACACACTTAGAAACACGCCAACACCTCAGCAACTTTGGACAGAGGCTTCTGACCCATCATTATCCCCTTCGCCTCTCAAATAAATGCTTTGATAGACATGGATATTAATGTGTGTGTAATCAGAAAAAAAGCATAAAACTCCAGAGAGATGTGGTAGACAACATTTTTTTTAATAATCCATATTTCTATTGAAGCATTTTTTTGTCCTGCTGTTAAAAAAATATTTCTTTATCATCAGCCAGCCAGCCTAGCACTGCTTTATGCCAAATAAAACAGCACTTTCTGGCAAAGTCACAATGTAAAAATAGAAGAAAGAAAAAGCAATAATTTGGTATCAAAAGACCGCAGATCTCAGCCTGATCACTGCTTGCAGTTTGCTGTATCCACAGGGTTCCCACTTACAAGGTGAAAAATCTTGCAATATTCAAGACAAAAAGCTATTGTCATTGCTCTCGAGGTTCAGACTTTTTTTCCTGATATAATGATAAAGGCATTTTAATGTTAAGGTTGAAATACTTAAGTGTGTTATGAAAAAAACAGTACTCACACAGCAACAAGTTAGCCTCATGAAGAGAGCTGAAAATTAACTGTCAATCCTATTGCCCCCTGCTCAGACGCAGAAACAAGGGTGGAAGTTGACTCATTCACGTGATAAATTATTCAACGCATGAACAGAGCTCATATCCTTAAAAACATCCCATGTGGTCCAATTTGCTGCCAAACTGTTTATTGTTTGGATGAGCAGGAAACAGATGCAGTGACTGCTAATGATTCTGTTGTGAGCCAAAATAGTTTCCATCATTTCTGAGCGGTCAACTGTTAAGTTAGAGTGAATTACCTGTATATGGCAGCTTCTGTAGATGAGTCTAAAGATAGCCAAATAAGCTTTCTTTAAATATCATTTTAATCTTTGATAGTAAAATGCAGTGACATAAAATAGCTGTTGTGCAGAACTGGTGGTAGCATTGCAAATGTAGCTGCAGAAAAAAAAAACCTGAAACGCTGTCAAAATCTGTACAAAAGCTGGATGTTGTTCTATCTTATAATAAACCACTATTGTCATTTTTACAAAAAGATTTCAAAATAAAGAAAATATAGGAACATCAAGCAACCTAAAATTGCTGCACAGCTGAATGCATTCTAGTCTTTCTCACATAAAACCTTGTGAAACAAAGACAAAGCAGTGCATAAATGTTTTTATATTGCCCTTTTATTTACCTGACTAGTAATTACTGCTCTCAAATTAATTTTATACTATTTGGTACTGTTTTCAAGAGCTTTTTTATGGCTAAACAAAGACTCTGCCTTGGCTCTACTCAAACTCATCTCCATAGATTAAATAAGTCTGCAAGAGAGAGGGAATAGTTCCACATAGATCTGTTTTTAGTTTAATATTAGAATTTATACCATGTAGTGGTTTTGAGCTAGATTTCCCTTTTATTTTAGTTAAAAAAAATAGCTCACCCTTAAACTACAAGTGACTACCTATATGTGGTGTCTACGTTTCAAGCCTCACTGATGATTGGAACATGTGACTCAAGACGAGAAGAAAAAGATCTCTGACTCAGCCTTAATGAAAAGGTGAGGATCTCCGCCATCCTGAGGGAGTTTGGAATAGAGCCACTTCACATCAAAGGATGTCAACAGAGGGGATTTGGACAACTAATCTGGATACCTCCCTTTGGGGGTTCTATGGACATGTCTGACTGACTGGGAGTCCGAAATTGATCCACAACTGACTGGAGGGACAATAAACCTTCTGGTTAGTAAGTGTTTTGGTGTTCCCCAAAATGAGTGGAAGAGTGTCACTGTGGAAAGGAATGTTTTCACCTGGAGGTATTTTAAACAATTCAGTGAATATACATCATAGTTTTAAATAGATATTCAAAATACCAATTAAGTCTCTACATGTGATCAAATTAACTTAAAATGTTTTCTAGGAGCTGTAAACTCCTTGATATAAACTTTGAGAACTTCAGCTTGTTTGCGTCAAGACTGCATATTTTGTGTGCCTTCTACTTTAATTATAATTACTCCCAACAAATGTTAGTTAGAAGACTGGCCGGCCCTAAAGCTCACTATGTTTTCATTAATTTCCTCCCAAAATAGAACTTTATTGTACAAAATAAAAACCTAGTGAAGGATACAAATATGTTGTAGAGTAATTAAATTAATTTCTTATGGGTCACTACTACACAATTATACAACTCCTACCTAAATGTTGCAGAAATTGCCTGTGCTGTTATTGAATTCAATGTTATATTGTGCATACACAGCATCTGCTACCACACATATACCCATGTCAGCATGCGAAAAGCATGAAGCGCATCCAACTGATGGTAGCTAATCAATTTTCATTTAAAAATGAATTTAAGGGCACGCCATGGTGGCGTAGGGGTTAGCGCAACCCACATTTGGAGGCCCACAGTCCTCAATGCGGCTGTCACGGGTTCGGCTCCCGGACCAGACTACATTCACCGCATATTTTTCCCCCTCTCCTTACCCCCTTCCTGTCAGCCTACTATCACAAAAAAGGGACACTAGAGCCCGCAAAAAAAGCCCCCCGGTGGGGGGAGAAAAAAAAATGTATTTAATATGGGTCACACTTATAAACTGTCTTTGAACTCCTCACTTTTAGCCCAAGATGATCATGTGATATGTAAGCATAAAAAAACAGCAATAAAAAAATTTGATGGACAGCATGGTAAAGACAAAATTCTCAGTGGACACTACTTTACAAAATGATGCCACACCTTAAAGTTGCAGTTTTAATAAAAAAAAAATAAAATATA
>CAEFZX010019760.1:0-31751 GCA_903066825.1 Alfaro cultratus | reverse complement strand
ATATAATAGTAATAATTCTAGAAATAAAATTTCAAAAGTAAAAAAATTTTCAACTTGAAACATTTTCAATATTTGACTTTCAGACATTTTCATGTTTTCGCTAGAAAATTTCTGAGAATATGTCAAAATTTCTCAATTTATTTCTAGTAAATTTTTGACTTTCAAAACACAAATTTCCTTGTTTATTTCCAGAATTTTTCTGAGATTAATCTAAAAATGTAGTTAAGTTTTTTTTGGTGGAAAATGACCCTTTTTCCATATAAACAATGGACATATAAACGTGATGCTCAGCACACATTTAAATTTTATCTCAGTTTCCAGATCACACCTTGATTTGACCCACCAGTATTTTCTAAAATCAACTAAATCCTACTGTTTTCAATTCTAACAGTTTTAAATCAAGATAAACTGGACCTGTGGTTCTTATGGAAGAGGATTTGGGTCAATGGAAACAATACATTTTGATTTTAACCTCAAGAATTGTAGTTTTTTTTCCCCTTAGAGGCCCATATCCGCTTCCATAGGTTCATGATCTGGTTAAAATTGTATTTTTATATATTTTGAAGTGTTAAAGGATCTGCACTTATATTACACAGTGTCAGATTTTCCTTACTTGACAAGTCCGGGTGTAGTAGATGCATCTTGACCATCCACACTCCTAAAACTAACCTGCAGATGATAGGACCTCATTATTATTTACAGTTAAATGTGAAGGAATGTTGCAAAAACGCCAGTAAGACACTGAAACTTGTTTAAAAGCTGATTGCAGCTGTTCTGTAAAGACTAAGAAACACAGAGATAGGTCAGAAAGACGAAGACAAAGGTGGTGGGAACAAATGAAACAACGACTAAGTTTTGTCTGACAGAAATCTTGAAACAATATACCCACCCTCAAATCGGTCAGATGAGGATTCTCCAGTTCTCCAGGTAAAAAAGGTCCAGATTAGATCAATTTCTGCACACATCAAATCTATTCCAGCATATTTTTTGATAAAATGTACACAAAGTAGATTTATTCAGCAACAAATAATCTTTTCTCTGTTGACAAATTGAGTAATATTGAAATTAATCACTTTTACTTAAAAATAAAAAGAGAGAAAGGATACTAAAAATTAAGACAGCAATGACAGCTCAAGTTTTTAATGTTTCAAAGTTCAGAAAAGCAACATTTTTCTGCAGCCTTTCCCTGAGCAAGTCTGATTATTCACTCCTTGTTTTACAACTTAACTCTGTGATGCATAAAGGAAAAGAAAAACATTGACTCGAAAACAAATTGCAATGAAGAAATTCAGAGTTCATGGGTTAAATTCTAGTCCGACTTCCGCTGCAAACGTTTGTTCCAGCTTCACGTCGTGAGTGAGCGAATGTTCCCAAAGCAGCTTCTTCTGCAGGAAGACCAATCCACAATCCTCACAGACGAAGCTCCGCGTTTTCCCGGCGTGAGTCCGCCGGTGTTTCTTCATGTGGTAGGACAGCCGGAAGGTTTTATCGCAGAGGTCGCATTTAAACGGTTTCTCCCCCGTGTGGATGCGCATGTGAGACTTCAAGTAGCCCGACTGGATGAAAGCCTTGCTGCACACGTCGCACTTGTATGGCCGCTCTCCGGTGTGGTAGCGGTTGTGGAGCCGGAGCTCGTTGGCGGTCAGGAAGGTCTTCCCGCAGACGGTGCACTGGTGCGGTCTCTCCCCGGTGTGGATGAGCTCGTGCCTCTTCAGGGACGTCTCCTTCATGAACTGCTTGCCGCAGGTCTTGCAGGGATAACGCACGCCGATGTGGACCTGCTCCACGTGGTTGCTGAGCTGTAGCTTGGTGCGGTAGGCCATGTCGCACTGCGAGCAGCTCCAGGGTTTCTCCTCGGAGTGCGTCCCCATGTGGACAGTCAGCTCCGAGGCTGAGCGGTAACACTTCCCACACTGCCAACACAGGAAGGGTTTCTCCCCGGTGTGCTTCCTCTGGTGGACCGTCAGGCAGTTGGACGAGCGGAACTTCTCGGGGCACATGTTGCAGGCGTAGGGGAACTCTCCTTTGTGTATCCTCTGGTGGATGGCGAGGTAGGACAGCTGGACGAAGGATTTGTCGCACTGCGGACACGGGAAGGGCCCGGCGAAGCTGTGCTGCTTCTCATAGTGTTCCCTCAGTCGTCTCAGAAGGGTGAAGCTCTTCTCGCACATCGTGCATTTCATCGGCCGGTGCATGAGCTTGTGCCGTTCGAAGGCGGCCTCATTCCCGAGGATCTTGCCGCACTCCTTGCAGTAGAGTGGGTCGTGGATCCGCTGGTGGACTTTGAGCATCGTGACGCTCTTGAATTCCTTATTGCAGTCTTCGCACTTCATCACTTCCCGGATCTCCACCTTGCAGACTTTCTCCTGGTGCTCCTTCAGGGCGGATGGATACTCAAAGTGTTTGCCACAGTTGGAGCACCAGACAGGGATCTTGGCCGTTTGGCCTTGTGTGGAGTCGGTACCGCTCGGCTCGCTGTGGCTGGGTCCGGCTCTCTGTTCCTTCTTCCACGACAGGCGGGAAGTCTTCTTGTGGCAGATGGCGTAGATCTGGTGTCTCTTCAGGCCGTGCATGTGTTTGAACCTCTTCTTGCAGTGGATGCAGTGAAACGGCCGGTCCTCTGTGTGGCATTGGATGTGCCTGTTCAGAGTTTTGATGCTATCAAACACCCTGCTGCACACAGGGCACGCCTTTGGGGCTTTCTTTCTGTTCAAACCCACTACAGTCCGGTTATCCATCGTAGTTTCTGCAGGCGGGTTAAATTCTGTTTGTTTTTTATCTAATCCGTCAGGATCCTCCTGGTTCTGGGGATCTGCTTCCGCCAGGATCTGCTCCACGGTCTTGCAGCGCTCCTCTCGGATGCCCTCGTGCCCATGGATGATCTGGTGCTTCTTCAGAGTGTCTTTGTACTTGAAGCCCTTCTCGCAGGTTATGCAGACATACGGTCGCTCCTCAGAGTGGGAGCGTAAATGCTTTGCGATGTCTGCGGTGCAGGGGAGGATTCGGCCGCAAATTGGACAGATTTTCCCTTCCACTGATACTTCCAAGTGCGCCTCTGCGTTCGCATCTGGAGCGCCTTTCCTTGCTTTCTGCTCCCTGCTCTTACAAATCTCCCTCTCATGCCTCTTCAACACGTACAGATTCTTGAACTTCTTGTCGCAAAACGAACACTTATACGGACGATCTTCTGAGTGGGACTTCATGTGTCGCTCCATGTCGACTTCCCGGGCGAAGTACTTCCCGCACAAGGAGCAGTTTTTATTTTCAGACATCTCAGAGGTGCAGGGATCTCCTAGGTCTTCGTCTTTAGGGCTGCTGGTCATCACTCCCTTCTCATGAACCCGCATCATGTGGCGGTTCATGTCGTACTGGTCCCTGAACCGCTTATCGCAGCTGCTGCACTTGTACTTTAGGTCGCGGTTTTCGTTGTGGATTTCCTGGTGGCGCCTCATGGCTGCGGCTCGCAGGAAAGTCTTGTTGCACACGGGACACGTTTTGTTGTTGGAGTATTTTTTCCGCAGTCTCTTGGCCGCTTCTGATTCGCTGTTTGTCTTCAAAGCTTTTCTCTTCAGCTCCAGCCTCTTGCTTTGCTTCAGCGGCTGAAAAGCGGCGGGCTTTAACGCATCGTCCGAGTCATCGAGCGTTGCTTCCTTGGCGTCGCTGTCCATATCTTCGTGATCGTCGGACTCCACCAGAGTCGGCTGCTCTATCTGAATGTAGTCCAACAGCGTCACAGTTTCGCCCTCCACCTGCACGGTCATACAGCCCTGGATCTGGTCTGGAGACGACTGGATCTGCAGCTCGTCGGGATGGATCACGATCTTCTCCAGCTGGGGAAGAGACAGCGAGGACAGGATGCAGTTCCCAAACGATGACGGGATGTTCTGCGTTTCATCTGTGGCAAAATTAAAATTTTATTTCAATGATGGATAAAAAAAAACAAAAACGATGCTTTTGTACAAAAACGGGCTGAACGTTTGGCTGAAATACCCCTTCAACTTTTTTATGTCCGGTTACTACCACACACTAAGGTTGTGTAGTGGCCTAGTCAAAGCTTGGAGTTGAATTCCAACCCAGCTCAGGCCTTTTAAAATGAAATAACACTATGTGGCTAAATGAAATTAATTCTGCAAGCAGATGACAAGCAGGACAAATTTTCCCCACAGAGATGGGAAGCTCACTGCTAGTTTTACCTAATACAGCTGTTGTTGTTTTGTGGCACAATCAGCTGTTCGGTTTAGGGGGCACATACTTTTTTCAACACAGAGAAGTTTTTTTTATTCTGAGAAGATTTTAATAATTTAGTGATGACTTTTTATATTCCCTTTGGTCATCTTTGAAATTAAAACAATCTGAAAAATGTGACCAATATCGTTATCAACTTAAAAGCAATAAGAAAATACAAAATAAAAACCTCAAATTATGAAAATTTGACTAATGAACTTCAGAAGGTTCTGGGATGCTTTCGCTTTGATTTTGTTTTTGATGTATTTTCAGTTTGTAAGATTATATCCAGAAGTTTGCTTCAACTGTTTTCCATGTTTTTTAAAATCTAAATCCATCTTCAAGAGGAGTAGACAGATCAAAATAAATACTACCAAAGACATTCTCTTGTTAGAATGGCCTAGTCAAAGTCCAGACTTAAATCAAATTGAGGCCTGCAGATGTAACTGTAATAAAAGGTGGGTTCTGAAGAAATTGACACAGAAAAGTTGAGAGTAAATGCTCAAACAAAGTCACATAAAATCAAAGTAAAAAAAAAAAAAAGGCATTAAAGTTTGTGGTTGTGTAAAAATCGGGGGTGTAAATACTTTTGTAATGCGCGTAGTTATGACTCACCAGTAAAATCCACGTGTCCGAGTCTCGTCTGGTAGCGCAGGACAGTTTTTAGGTGCTGGGGGTCCGGTACCGAGTGAGCGCATTCCTCCAGCACCGTCGGGATGCCGCCGATCATGGACGCCGTCTAAGACGCAGAAACGAGAAGAAACTGAACATAAGGTGACAGAAGTTTTCTCAAATATGGGAAAGATTAGAGAACATTTCCTTAAAGTAAAACAGATCAGCATGGAGTCTCTGTAACAAATACTTCACTAAATCCAGATGCCAGCTGGTTGTTTCAGTACAAGGAAAACTTGTTTGCTTAATTGCATGTAATTTAATTCAATTTCTTATTTAATGGGAACACAGCAATTGTTTCTTTTTTCTAACATTAGCAAAATATCAACAAAGATTTGCAAATATTAGTAATGGAAACGCAGCTTGTGTGTTTAAAACCTTTAAAACGATGCGAGTGTTTGTCTACCTGCTGAATGTCGGGAACTGGGAGAAGCTTCTCCAGTCGGGACAGGAAATCCAACATCAGCATCTGCAGAGCGTTGTCATAATCAGGTCCAAAATCTGTGGGGAAAACATCCTGGAGAAAGAAAGGTCAGGTTTTAGTCTGAAGAGTACGTAGTTAAGAAGAGCTTAATGTGAGGCGTAAAAACTAAAGACCTGGAAGAACTTCTCCTTCTCGTCAGGATCCTTCAACAACAACCCGACCTGATCCACAAAGTTCGACTCTGGAAACTCAACATCTGAAAAACAAGGCTGGAAGCACAGAAAAGTTCACATTTATGATAACTGATTGGCTCTGATCGGTTAAATGTTTTATTTTAAGAGGCTAACCTGTGCTGCCCAGGAGGATATGAGGGATTTTATCTGATCCAGGTGCATCTGGATGGATTCTGTGTCGGGGATCTGCTCGGAGCGGCACAATTCAAGAACGACCTGAAGGAAAGGATGAAAAGGTGGTAGGCTGAGCGAACCGTTCTTCACTCACTCCCTGATGGAGGAGAACTGATGTTACTCGTTTTTGCTCACCCGTGCTCTCAGTCCCAGAAGCAGCTGAGCTTTCTGGTCTGGATTCAACAGTTCTGGCACAAGATCAGTGATGGTGCTGATGAAGTCCTCCACTAGTCCGTATTCGTGAAGGTTCCCGCTCTGCACGATGTGCCACATGGCCGCAGACACAAGGCGGAGGGGGGGGATGAAGAGGCGAAGAGACGGCAGAAGGAGAGGCGGATCTGGAAAACATTTTACTGAATTATTTTTTTCCCCTTTTATATTGAAATATCTTAAAATAGTCGAGTTTAATCCCAAAAATAAACAGAAAATTGGTCATCATATCATGGATTAAAGACAATTTAAAATACAAATTAATTTTATGAAAAATGAAAGAATTACAAGGTATTAAATTTAAACTGTAAATATTAAGTTATGCATTAAATAGCTGGATAGATTTGACAGTTAAAAAGATAGGATTTTAATGCAACATTTTCATTAGATACGGTTTAAATAACTATTTAACGCTTTGTTTATTATTTGATTTTGATAATTTTTGCGTTCTATATTGTACAACTAAAAATATGAAATCCAAGAAAAAAGCCTTTAATGCTTTGCTTTCCAAAAAGTTACTTATTTCTGGTTCTAATCACTTATTTCTGACGCCCGTTCCTTGGTGCGTTCACGGACAGAAACACGTGTGGTAAAAACGAACTATTCCACCAGTGCAGTCCGACAGAGTGATGGACGCAACATCTGTAGCTGTTTACTTAATAAATCATCTTAAAATACATGCAACTGATGAACATAAACCGCTGCAGATGATATAGTGGTTGTTCTGCCTTCAGATCTCAGTTGTTTGCAGCTAGCTTTGCTTACTCTAGTTTTACCTGAAGCCCTTGAAGGCAACATTTGTCAGCGGTTAGTCGGTGGCTATAACGTAAACTAACGATAACCACGATGGAAGCACATATTTAAAGAATGTGAGGATCTGTTTTTGTGAGGTGTTGGTCCGCACTTATTTACGCTCATTCACCCAGTCCAGTTCCCCGGCGTGCGGTGCAACGTAGCAAAAACCAACCGCCATCTCGGAGCGGCGTACGCCATGTTTGAAATCGGGCGCACACACTCTGAGAGAAAAACCAACAACTCGGCAAAAACAAACGCCACACAAACGCCCATCGACTTACCGTCACTGGTAGGTTCCGAGCTCTCCATATTGTGCCGAAAAGTACTCAGTTAGGAATATAAATCAATTCGGGGACGTTGTGAGTCGACGTCCGCCCGACCCTGCGGTGCAACCAGGTGCTGGCGGGGAGGAAAAGACGGTTAGATATCCTGTTCATAGTGCGCAGGCGCAGTATGTCAACAGATGCTTATTTGATAACATTTACTGCTTTAACCGTGGTGTATTTTCACACGCTAGCACAAGCTATTAATTATTCTGACATGTTAGGAAAAAAAATAAAATAATTTTAAAGCCTCTTACTTGCAAATATCCTTCTTCACATGATTAATGCGTCTATGTTGCTCACCACCGCCACCTAGAGGAAATTCGGCATATAATGGCAGGGCAATAATTTAGTATAAAGAGCCAAAAGTGCCAAGAAAATAAAACATGAACTATTCATTGATCATAAAAACAAAAATATATGTGACAGTTTAAATAAAATCAAATATAAACATGTACAAAAATAGTATATTTTTATTGAATCACAGCACTTTTAATCACTTTCTGAAATCTGAAATTAATATATGTCTAAGCAAACACTGAAATAATACTTGACAATTTTTTTAATAGATAAAATTTTAAACAAATGGTCGCATTTAGTTTTTATTTATTGCCAATAGTAAAAAAAATTACACCTAATTTAGTTATTGGATTGTACATACAAGTAAACTGGATGATAAACATGGGAATGTATTTTCTATAACAGAAAATTGAAGGAACTATATCCACATGTAGCCATGTATTGAATACATGATTGAAACAAATTTATATTTGTTATTTAATAAATGGATTTCCAAATGTATCAACAATATACACAAGTCCAAAATTAATCCTATGTACAAGTGTGAATAATTTTGAGGCCAACTACATATTTAGTGACTTATTTATTGAATTGTTTAACTTTTGACCTTTGATTGTTTGTTAGTCACATATCGATTGCTCTAAAACAAACAAAAATCTATTTTTTTGGTTTGAAGTTTGTTTGGTGAGAAAGAAATGCCTGTTTAAACTTTATTAATTCATGTCAACTGCATAGTTTTTACACAAAAGCAATGAATCTGCATGTAATTTGGATTGACTTAAGTAACTCTCTTTTACATAGCTTTCACTTGGCACCATCTCTAAAGTTCTTGTCTTACGGTTTAATCACTGGTGACAAAAACAAATAATGAAAAAGGCTAACTGGAAAGAGCTTGTGACCAAAAATTTAATAAAGAAATAGGAATGTCAGAAAAATTAGTAAATGTTACAGACAATTTATGAAGAGCAGACAGGAAACCTATTGATACTCCAACTCAATCTCATTTCCAAAGGCCGTCTCAATGTTCTGTTCGTGAGTGACAGAGTGTTCGTTCAGCAGTTTCCTTTGGGCAAAACTGAGTCCACAGATCTCACAGGTGAAGATCTTCTGTTTCCCATCATGAGTGAGTCTGTGTTTCTGCATGTTTCTCGACAACCTGAAGCGTTTGTCGCAGATTTCGCATGCGTATGGCTTCTCTCCTGTGTGGAGACGCATGTGGATCTTTAAGTAGCTTGACTGGATGAAGGCCTTACAGCATACCTCGCACTTATATGGGCGCACCCCGGTGTGGTACCTGCTGTGCCGCAGGAGCTCGTTGCCGGTCAGGAAGGATTTGCCGCACTCTGTGCATGGAAAAGGCCTCTCGCCCGTGTGAGTGAGCTCGTGCCTTTTCAGTGACATCTCCTTCATGAACTGCTTCCCGCAGGTGGCACAGGTGAACCGGATACAGAGGTGGACTTGCTCCACGTGGTTCTTGAGCTGCGCCTTTGTGCGGTAAGCCATGTTGCACTGAGCGCAGACCCAGGGTCTCTCCTCGGAGTGGGTTCCCATGTGCATGGAGAGATCCGAGGCGGCGCGGTACGACTTCCCACACTGCCAGCATAAGAAGGGCTTCTCCCCGGAGTGTTTCCGCCGATGAACCGTCAACAAGGAGGAGGTCCTGAACTTCTCAGGACAACTGTCACAGACAAATGGAAACTCCCCTCTGTGAATCCTCTGATGGATAATGAGATAGGAAAGTTGGACAAAGGTTTTGTCACACTGAGTACACGGGAAGGGTCCTGTGAAGTTGTGCTGCTTCTCATAGTGTTCTCTCAGACGTCTTGAGATGATGAACGTCTCGTCACACATCGTGCACTGCATCGGCCTGTGCAACAGCTTGTGCCGATCGAAGGCGGGTTCGTCAGGCAGGATCTTCTTGCAGTCTTTGCAGTATAGCGGGTTGTGAACCTTCTTGTGCACCTTGAGCATCGTTATGCTTTTGAACTCCTTTCCACACTCGTTGCATTTCTTCACGGTCGGTTCTGCTCGGCAAACGCTTTCCTGGTGTTCTTTCAGGGCGGACAGTGACTCGAAGTGTTGGCTGCAGTTTGAACACCAGACAAATATCTGTTGGAGATCCGTTTCACCTTGATTGGACTCCTTCTTCAGCGAGTAACGTGGGGGTTTGTTGTAGCAGACTGCATAGATCTGGTGTCTTTTGAGTCCATACAAGTCTTTATAGCGCCTCTTGCAGTGGACGCAGTAATACGGCCGGTCGACCCTGTGGGACTGGACATGCTTGTTCAAAGTTTTAATCATATCAAACGTCTTGGAACAGACAGGACACACTTTCAGGCCTTCTTTGGACATCTTCAGAACAGGTACACTCTCTTTTGGAGAGTCTTCAGATCCCTCCAGATCCATTTCTTCTGGTCCACCAGTATCACCAGTACACTGAGCATCAGCCTCAGTGAGAAGCCTCTCCAGTTTCATGCACTGCACCTCCCTGATGCCCTCGTGGCCTTTGAGAGTTTGGTGCTTCTTTATTGTATCTTTGTACTTAAAGCCCTTCTCACACGTGAGGCAGACAAATGGTCGTTCTTCAGAGTGAGATCGCAAATGCTTCTTAATGTCTCTGTTGTTCTTAATGGTCATGCTGCAGATGGGACACACTTTATGTTTAACTGATATTTCAGTAGACAGTAGCATAGACGGAGTCAGCTCTGTATTTACAGGTGGATTGTTTGGAGGTTCTGCAGTTGTTTCTTGATTTAAGGATTCCTTTTTCTTTTTCTTGGCCACTTTCTCCGCTCTTATTTTGCAGCTCTTCTCATGCGACTTCAAGGCGTAAGGGTTTTTAAACTTCTTTCCACACAAAGAACACTGATGTGGGCGCTCCCCTGAATGAGTCTCTATGTGCCGCTTCAGATCACTCTGCCAGGCGAAATACTTCCCACAGTGAGGACAGGTTTGATTTGTGGGGGTGGCGGACTCTTTGGACTTCCTGGCTTTCGGAGTAGTGCAGTCACTTGTCTCTCCCTTTTCGTGGACTCGCATGGTGTGTCGCTTCAAGTCGTACTGGTCCCTGAATCGTTTGTCACACTTGGCACAATTGTGATTGTAGTCGCGCTTTGTTTTGTGAATCTCCAGGTGCCGCCTCATGCCGGCAGCTCGCGGGAACGTCTTGTTACACACAGGGCACGTTTTACTGTCGTGGTATTTCCTTCGGACTCTTTTAGGTTTCACCGGATCTTTCTTTTCTTTAAAAACTCTTCTTCTCAGTCGGAGCCACCTTGTTTGCTGCAGGGGCTCTACGCCATTACTTGAATCTTCATGTGGTGCTTCCTGCACAGATTCCTCCATATTTGATTCTCCAGGATCATCAGGTTGAACTGAGCTAGAAGGCCCAACATCGTCAACCAGTGTCACAGTTTCCTCCTCCACTTTGACGGTCAAGGTATCAGGCAACAGCTCCGGCAAAGGCTGCATCTGTATCGGGTCGGAACAGACCACAAGCTGGTCCAACTGAGGAAGAGATAAGGATGACAGGATGGAGGCCCCAGTGGAGGATGGAATGGTCTGAGTTTCATCTGTGTGGAAATAAAAACTGTTCAGCCATTTCTACAAACAAGAATTGGCTTGAATTTGTTGAGTTTTCTTTGAATTAAAGTCAGAACTTTACCAGAAGTTCATTGAAGGATACAAGTAAATTTGCAAGTACTACACAGATACTGAGACAACAGAGGAGACTCACCGGAAAAATCAAGACATCCGAGCGTTGTGTGGTACCGCAGAACAGCTGCCAGGTGCTGCGGGTCGGGGACAGAGTGAGCGGACTCCTCCAAGGCAGAAGGCACTGCACTCAGGATGGATGCCGTCTGAAAAGTTACAATTTTGAGGGGAGAAAAAAAAAAAGTCACAATTTTGAAATCAAGGTCTGAATTTTGAGATTAAAGTCAAGCATTTTGAGAAAAAGAGTTAGAATTATGAGAATAAATTTGGAATTCTGATCTTAAATTGAGAATTTTGAGATTAAAGTCAGAGTTTTAAAATTTAGGTCTAAATGGTGAAAAAAAAAAAAAACTGAAATATGAGAATAAAGTCGGAATTTCGAAATCAAGGTGAATTTTGGTAAAATTCAATAACTACGGAAAAACGTCAGAATTATCAGAATAAATTTGGAATTCTGATGTTATATTGAGAATTTTTAAATTAAAATCAGAATTTTAAAATTCAGGTCTGAATAGTGAGATAAAAATCAAGAATTTTGAGAAGAAAAAAAAAAACATTAGAACTAGAACAAAGTATGAATTTTGAAATTAAGGTGAATTTTGATTTTTTTTTAAATATCTGAGATTAAGGTCTACATTTTGACAATAAAGTCTGAATTTTTGAGACCAAAGTTAAAGTACTGAGATTAAAGTCTGAACTCTGAGATCAAATTGTGAAATCTGAAATTGAGGTAAACATTTTGAGATTAAAGTCTAAATTTTGAAGTCAGAATCCTGAGATTAAATGTGAAATTTCTTATTTTTTCCAAAGATATTCTGTGGAATACACATTGCACTGCATTTTAAGAAAGAACGGAAGTGACAGATGATGAAGCTCCAGCTCTTCTACCTGCTGAATATCAGGAACTGGAAGAAGTTTCTCCAGTCTGGACACAAAGTCCAACATCAGGATCTGCAGAGCATTGTCAAAATCAGGTCCAAAATCTGTGGGGAAAACATCCTGCAAGACAATGATCACAGTTCACCTATAAATGCATTTTGTTTGCCAACCAAACATCAACTTCCGGTTCTAT
The DNA here is from genome assembly GCA_903066825.1 of Alfaro cultratus. Classification (NCBI taxonomy): domain Eukaryota; kingdom Metazoa; phylum Chordata; class Actinopteri; order Cyprinodontiformes; family Poeciliidae; genus Alfaro; species Alfaro cultratus. The sequence continues at coordinate 19,610 of CAEFZX010019760.1, read as the reverse complement.
GCCATGCTGTTCCAGACAAACCTGGAAGAACTTCTTCCTCTCCTCAGGGTGTTTTAACATCAGCTCCACCTGATCCACAAAGTTTGTCTCAGGAAAATGTACATCTGCAAAGCAAGGCTGGAAATAAGACGCACAGCTTCAGTTTCTGTTAAAGAATCGAGTGAATGATCCAGAAGACATTATATAAGGAACCAACCTGTGCTGCCCATGAGGATATGAGGGTTCTGATCCGATCGAGATGCATCTCGACAGATTCTGTGTCTGTGGACTGCTCCGAACGACACAGTTCAAGAACAAGCTGCAAGAAAAGACGTCTTCTCAAACACTTTATGAATGTCACACATCAGCATTTTTGTACGATTAATGAATGTCTCTGTTTACTCGGGCTCTGAGTCCAAGAAGGAGCTGGACTTTCTGCTCTGGGTTCAACAGTTCTGGCACAACATCTGTGACTCTGGTGATGAACTCCTCCACCATCCCATAATCCTGAACGTTCCTGCTCTGCACCGTGTGCCACATGGCTCCAGAAACCAAACGGAGGGGAGGAATGAAGAGGCGAAGAGACGGAAGCTGGAGAGGCGGATCTATAAATAAAGATTTAAACTTGTTGTTTTTGCATTGACACTGAAAAAGGATGTTTTCAAAAATCCGTCCTTCAGTTTTGAGCTGAATTTTAAAGGATATGTTACATTAAAAGTGGAAAAGGTTATATTTTAATATGAGTATGTTCACCTCATATATATACACGAGTATATGAGAACCTCTAGTTTTTTCTATACTTAAAATAATATAGGCTATTCATATTTTATGAAGAGATAAATGTAAAATATCTCTAAAAAAAGACAATTTTAGTTATTTGTGAATGTTACCTGGAGAATTTTCAACTTTTTTTTCTTTGGCAATGTGTTGGAGTCTGAAATTTGCTAACATGTAATCAATTTGCGTAGACTTAAAAATCAAACATTAGGTCCCATTTTTTGAGTCACAATTACAGTTTATTAATTTATTTTTATTGTCATTAAATGCACAATAAGAAGGGTCTCCTTCTACATTAGGAATATAAGCACATCTTCCGACAGCATGAGGAAAAAAGTCTCAGTGGTCTCAATTAGTGGCCCTAACTGTCTTCCATATAATTATGTTGAGAAAACATTTATTTATTTTTAAGGTTCTGAGTTTATTATGAACACAATTTAGCAATCATTTAATAATATTTTTTCATGATTTGTGGCATTTTTGTAGCTCCATACAGCTTAGCTTGCTCCATGATGCGTTCAAAACTGACATTAAAGTCGGAGGATGCGCTACCTGACTGACACAGCAACGGTAAAAGTTCCGTAGAGACTAAAATGGCATTTAAAGGGGATAACTATCTTTTAAGATATGTCAAATGTAGCTGTTGCAGTTAAGCTTCCAGACGGCAAAAGGTAACAGTCGAAGTTAAACCCTCTAGAAGTATTTAGTAGTCGTAATATTAAGCGGTCACAGCGTAAATTAAGTTTTAGTAATTTCCAATTAATTAAAACACGACGATGCTTATAAGTTAGCTAACTTCTAACATAAACCTTAAGTCTAAGTTGAGCGCACAGCAGCTTCCTGGTGGAGCAACACGGCGCCGAACCGCCGTCAACATCCCGAATCGAGCTACGCCATATTGAAAATGGGGCGCACACACTCCAAAACACCAACTAATAACTCATTAAGAACAACGAGAGCTGGCATTCTGTATGGCTTACCGTTTTCTACACGATCCGGGCTTTCCATGTTGTCTTGTAAAGTTAGCAATCTGAATAAACAGTTTACCTCGACACTGTTTCAGGTCGACGTACACATAGACCCGCAGAGCAAACGGAGAGACGGAGAGGAAGGGCGGCGCGGCGGTTTATACGTACGGCGCATGCGCTGTAGCAGAATATAGGTCAATGCGTCCAGTTTGCTTACAGCAGCACAATAATGACACACATCGGTTTTAACGTTAATTTGTAATTGGATTTAATTACCGTACTGTGGAGAGAACAAAATATATTGGTGACAAGTTTAAGGTCGCTAAAAAAAAAAAAAAAAAGAATTCTGAGATTAAAGTCAGAATTATTATTATTTATTTTTTTTGGTGGCCCTAATCCTCTTCCATACTATTGAGAGATCATTTCATGGAATGAGGAAAATTATATATATATATATATTAGGCATTTTGATGTCAAAAATGCCTTGGAAAAGTACTACCAAACTCAATTTTGACCTATTTTAATTGTGTTTCTTTGAAATCAACAAGTTTTGCGCACATTTTTAACATCAGAGAAAGGATTTAGCGAGTTTTTCCTTATACTTTTGCTTAGCTTAGCCCACAAATACATATCCCTCTCACAAAAAAAGGTAAAAAGACAATTAAGACTTTAGATGTTTTTAAACTGAGGTCTTTATTAGCTGTCCACAATATCATGTCATGGAACGACAGAAACCGTAGCACGAGTGTAACATTTCTCTTTGTTGTTATACTCCACCACATCTCTGCTTCTTACACCATGTATAATTTATATTTTATATATATATATATGTATATATATATATATAATTTGTACAATGTACATTTTCCCTTCAAAGGAACAGAAGTAGCAAAAGTTTCATCCCCATGTGGATTTAAACTAACCCATGCAAGTTATCACTGTGTCTAGGGAAAATTAGGTATATTACCAGTAACAAATACGCAGGATAATAAATGCTCAGACAAACACAAAGGAGGGTGTTGAGACAAAGCTGCGGTACAGAACACATTCCCAACAACATTAAACAAGAAGAGCCATGCAAACTGACATTTACTCTACAGCTTTGACCCATTTTGGGCCTGAAATGCCAGAAATGGTTCAAGCTAAGCTGTTTTTTTGCTACTGGCGTAACATTAAGACTAACAGAAACAGATAAGCATAAAATCTTTGACTTTATTTTCATACTTTAGTTGCTGTTGGGTCACAATAAGACTTTAACTCAAGCTCACTGGTAAAATACTCTGATTGTGTGAGGCTACAGTAACACTGGCACAAAAAAGTGCTTGACATCATCATGAACCTTGGTTTGCATCAGGTTATATATCACTTTCAAATAAAGCATTTCCACTAAAGTATGTGAATATGTGATGATTCATTTAAGTTATTAACATACAGTAAACTCTTTAAAGCATTCAGGGTAAAATAAACAAAAACACACCATGGGCTGCACAGATATTTAACCAAAAATATATATATTTAAGCAAATTTCAGTCTCTCATTTAGCTCACATTTACACCATAGCTAATCTCATTGGAACACAATCTGATGTAAATATTGCTTCTACTAAATATATTAAAGCATTATTAAATATATTCTTTTCAAAACTGCTGAATGTAAAATAAAATATATACTGCTATGCATGTAGATAAGAAAATAAAATTGTAGTATAGCATCTATAATCTGTCAATATTTATAGAAGTTCATATATTATGTTAAGATTTTCTCATAATTTGGGCTAAAATATGGATGTAATTTTGAGTGTGCTACAGTAATATATTTCATAAGAATATAAATAGTGGTTGATAGTGAAACAAACATTACATGTAAAAATAAAAACTGATTTGACTGATGCATTTGGTCTGTTGCTGGAAAAAAAATGCAGGATTTCCAAAATCTCCATCCGCTTTGTGTTACATTCATTAAATAGATTTCAGCCGTATATTAAAATACAACCGAATGCATAAAACTTCAGAACTTCTTAATGAATTGTCAATATTTGAGCAGAAAAAACTGTTGCTAAATATTAGGGAGCTCTGTTAGCATAAAGAGAATTACTTGGTATTTACTTTTTAAATTTTTTTACAAGATTAATGTTCATACACTTTATAAGTATGTATAATTAGAAAGATATAAAATATCGCATTATGGAGAAGGTACTCGTCTAGCTATTGGTAACCATGGAAACAAAGCCACACCGCCATGTAGCCTAGCATGTATGGAAAAAAACTGGTTAGCATCTCGTCTTTTGTATGTTTTTAATGTTGCTCCGGTGTAAATGGAGACGCTGTTTAGGACATATTGACATAAATCATGAGGTGTGAATTCAGGCAAAGTCGGTAATTTGATCAACACGTCAGGAGGGAGGAGATACTAGTCGGTTTCTAAGCTAGCTGGTTCCAATTTCTGTGAATGCGTCATCAATGAGGCCCAACCAGGTGAGTTACGTTCATAGACAAATTAGCTCGACTCAAAGAAGAAGAAGAAGCCACCGGAAAAAACAACTTTGGAAAACCTCACTTCCGACGTCCAAAATGGCGCCTCGAATGACAGAGTGACGTAATTGTTACTGTATGAGACAGTTGTGTGAAAAATTCAGCACTGTAAACAAGGTATTTTTATTAGTTTTGTTAAATTCACACTTTGTATTTAGTAGACTTAATTTTTTAAACTACTAATTATTAATTTCCTGGATTTTTTCTTGATTTTCTACCCATTTTGTCCTGACCATGTTGTAAAACACATGCTACACCAGCAGGGGGCGATCATAGATATGAACTTCATTAAAATCCATTGTAACTCGTGTTTTCTTCACCTCATTTCATCGTTTCCTCTGAGAACTTTTTCAGCTTGTATTTTAATTTCATGAAATCAAAGCACTTATAGAAGAAAGCATAAAATTTACTTAACTGAAATACTGAGAGGGAATGCAGAAACTGGGTGCTTTTTAATCGTTTTACGACATCCAGACCATTCAGATGCAACACAAACAGATTGATTTTTAAAAAAAATAAGTTTTGCAAAATATTTGGCACTATCTACGAGGAGCTTTAATATTTAAGTATTTCTGTCATTATACATTCATGTGAAAAAATTATTCCCTCCTACAAGATTCAGTGTTTTTCCGAAAAATTTAGACATGAAGGTATTTAATATGTATTTAACAATAATTAAATTTTTAAATAAACAATAAAAGAAAACACTGTCAAGTTTTTTTAGAAGGTTTCCACTTTTAAATTTCAGACATCTTTAGTCTGGTTACTGTTTAAGTGAGAGAAAAGATCTGTATAAAAAAAAAATTAGACGTCTCAGAATAATTTGTAATCAGATATTTCAAAATAAAACAACTGTTGACATGTCCATGTTGGCCGACAAAGCATGTTCACCCTGAGAGCAGACAGTAAGCTGTAAAAAGAAGTCTCCAAAAACCCTAAAATGTCACCACACAACCTACAGCAGGCTTGTTACTTTTGATATGAAAGTGTAAGGAAGAAACTTTAAGTTTAACTTTATTGATGCTCTCAAAGAGAAACATGAAGATTTAAGTTTGCAAGAAAGACCATGAAAAATATTCCTTCACAAGTTGAGTTTGAAATTTCTCTTGATATCTTTTGTTTAATTATGAAGACAATGTTCATTTTAGTTTTTTAAATGCAACTATATGACTTTGTTTTCCAGAAATCAACATAAATTTGATTAGACATCAAAATGCTAACATTTCATTAGCTCCTTGTAATATGTGGGACATTATTTGTCCTATTTGAGTTTCGTCTTTGGTTTCTTATTTATTTAGTTTCATTATTTTTAATTAATTTTTGGGATTTCTAGACTTTTTTAAAAGTTGATCTTTATATTTGCTCCACCTCTGCCTCCCTTTTAACACCAAACAATGACAGTAAAATATTATTTTGTGTGTAATCTCAGTTGTATTAGGAAGTTTATTTCAATACTAAACAGCTAAGATAATTTAATACACATTTAAATGCTGCAAACTAGCATGAATCTTGTAATCTATCCTGATAATCTGGGATGTTTCAGAGCAAAAATAATTTGAGGGGAAACCCTTCGGTTCAGCTAAAACTGGAGCAACCAGCATCCATCCCACAGTGCGATGTTGCATAACACACAAGTCATACAGATGGATTAAACATGCAAGTTTGCATAATCCGGACGCACAGCGGGGAGCACGTTTAGTGAGGCCGGCGGCGTCAGCCAGGCGAGTGAGTGTGGGGATTTTACAGCATCTTGCAAAAACGATGACTTTCAGAAGATATTTACAGTTTGCTTTCAAAAACGTGGTCCGTCTCCAGAATCCCGCTCTGACTTGTGGCGAATAAAAAGTTAATAAGCAGCAAATTCTTTTACTTCCAGCTCAGAAAAGTGGTCCATGAAGTAAGCTGTGCATAAAAAAGCAACATAATGGCAGCTCAGTAAAGGAGGTGTCATGCAAAAAGACAAATTTTTTTCCCGCGTTTTAGGAATCAGTCAGCATAGATTTCGGGTTTATTTGAACCGGCTCGGCGGCGGCGGCCACAGCGGAAGTTCCTGTGATCAGTTTGGCTTCTGCAACACGGCAGATAAAACACAGTGAAACGTGTCCAGCGAGAACACACCGACAGACTGAAATGTAAGCAGGTCCACCTTAAACGCCCTCACATTGCTACGGGTCGTATAGCAGGGATTTAATTTGCTGCTGCCATGGCATCCACTTCCAGAAAATGTATCATTTGTATTGAATGAGGAAAACTTCTACTTTAATTTCTGAGTGAAAAAAGTGTAAAATATGTATTTCATGCACGTCTTCTGTATGAAATACAGTTGGATTATTGTGAATGAGGCGTCTTGATCGAGTCAGGTTCGTTTTTATCCGCAGTGAACAGATGTCAGGACAGCAGAAAAATTAAGTTTAGTCACAAACGTCTACATTAACGTTCAACAAGCAGCAGAATTAAAGGGAAATCCTGGCGGTAGATCGTCCAACAGCAGTTTGACGTGGGCGGGACAGTGTTTGCTAAAATGGGCGTTACATCGATGCTGCGGCTGGATGGGAGCGGGGCGGGCGGCGGTCACACCACCGAGCCCTTGGAGGTGGAGAGGTGGATGGAGTGGATGCGAGTGGCCAGGGTCTTCTCCAGGTCGTGGAGGATGTCGGAGCAGACGCCGGGGCTGGACGCGGGGCTCTCGGCGGGGGTGGCGGCGGGCGGCTCGTACAGGAGCTGCTTGAAGGCGTCCAGTTCAATCAGCAGCACCATGTTCTTCAGGAAGTAGCCCTCGATGAACGCCGTTAGCTCCAACGCACCGAGAAACTGCAGAGAGAGAGGAAAGGTGGAAAATCGCAGCTCAAGTAAATACGTTGGGATACCTAGAGATGGGTAGTAAGTAGTTACATTTACTCAATTATATTTTATAACCGATTTCTTTTTGCAAAATGTTAAGTCTTTCTAAACATGATCTGCTTTGGAAAGTGTGAATAAATAGAAATCAGTCATATCTTAAAAAAAACTTAAAAATCAAAGTTTGTTATGACTTACCATAATTTCTTTAAAAGTTGACCACAACACGTTTTGTAATTTCTTTTAAGGTTTAGTTTTATGCTAAAACTGAATAGTATTTAATTAATCTGCTGGTTTGTAACTTTGATTACATAAATTTTTTTATTAAAGGCAATGATCGCATTTTATCACTAATACTTGTCACAAATCCTTTAAAAAAACAACTAGGTATTCTGGGAGTTTAGATTTTAATCCCCTTTTTTGATTTGGTTTATTTTTTGTTTTTTTGCATATTGACATAAAAATCTGTGGTGAGTAACTTGAAGTTGGTGTGAATTTGAAAAAGATCTTATTGTTATATAAATTAGATTAGCTTAAATAAGGAACAATTGCTCATTGATCATTAAGACTTCACTGCCTACAGGAGAAGAGAAGGGCCAGCGGTTACATTATTTACATTTTATGACTGAGAAATGTTAAAAACAAAGCTCTAAAATATTTTTAGACCCATTTTCTCAATTATGCCTTAAATCAGAGCTCAGCAAAACATAGCTGTAATGTTTATTAGCATTCACAGAAGCATGCTAATCTTAGCATAGTATTATTAACATTTAAAAAAAATTTAACATTTAGCATTAGCATGCTAACCGTAGCACTGACAATATCTATTCAGGGGTACAAATTCTGGCAAGAGGTGAATTGCTAACATTAGCATCCAAATGAGCATAATAATGTTAGCATAGCAATGTTAATGTTTAATGAGAATGATAACATTACCTTTAGCATGCTAACCTTTCCACTCATGACTATGCAAGGGGACAAAATGGGAGACAATAACTGGAAAAGGGTTGAATTGCTAACATTAGCATGCTTCAACATACATTGTTACAGTATGTTGTATTCTGTCTGCTAATTTTGCAGCACAGCATTGTCTATTTTAACCAATCTAGGGGTCAAGCTCTGTACTTTCCTTTTATTCTACAAAATTTACAGCTGAAATTTGAAATATTCCAATAAAATTATGGATTAAAGTACGAGAAACGCAATAAATGTTCTTTTTTTGGACCAGAATAAACCAGCTAGCATTCACTTTTTTTCTTTCTTTCTTTTTTCTTGCTTTGTCAAGGCAACAGCGAGTTAGAGCCTCTCAGAAATCAGCTGTCATTTGCAGCATTAATAAATAATGAAGGAGATGAGGAGTTGCATTCACAGTCTGAGGCCTATTCCCACCTTGGCGTGTTTGTAAAGGTCCACGCAGGTTTCAGTGGTGATGTTCTTGGAGCAGATGATCTCACAGTGTCTCTGAAGGGCCTCTAGTTGGAAGAACTTGGCTGCAGACAGGAGCTGCAGGGACGGTACATTCAGGATTAAATAAAAAAACAAAAAAAACAAACTCAAAGTAATGACGCTGCTATGCAAACCCTCTGCATTACCTCCATCACTTCTGTGTTGCGGATGTGCAGAGACTCTGTGCCTCCACAGTACAGATACTGCATGACCAGCTGCAACATAAAACGCACCAACACATTTAAAAGCAAATAAAAGGCTCTAGATTCGGGTTTTTCATATCCCACAAATACTTTTTTAAACCAATTCTGAACAGCTGCTGATATTATGTGTCTACTACAAGCTAAAAGAGTGACTGTACTTTACTGGAACAAAACAACAGGACCAAGTATCAATCAATGGATCAGGAAAACTGAGTTATTTGAAAACATTTGGAGAACCCTCAGGATATTTGTGGAAGGTGAGGAATTTTCTCTAGAGGAAGAGGCCAATTAATGACAAGAATGACCAGATCAGGATGTTAAGAAGCAATAGAGTCTCTATGCTGGCTTATCTCCTGTATATATTTATAAATATATAGCTATGTATCTAAGAGGGCGCTTATTGTTGTTGATTATATTGGCTACATGTCAAAATATGTGAAAAAATTCACATGGAAGTAAATGAAAAGATCTCGGATACAATTTTAGTGCAGGGTTTCCCCCAGTGTTTTATAAGCCTGGCGGGCCACCAGGCTTTACTTGTGTCTCCACCAGGCTTTTTCATTTAAGTCTTTTTAAATTGTTTACACTTTTAAAACTTTATGGTTGGTGTTCAGGTATTAATCTTCCAATCTTTTAATAAGATTATCAAGTGGTATTTTAAAATTTTCTGTCAACTTTAAACATTTTTTAACTCAAAAACACGACGAACCTGTTTTTAATGAATGACTGCCCTAACACCCAACCACCGGGGTTAGCACGTTTTCTGGGGAAAATTTCCAATCTTACACATATCTAACTTGCTAAAGTAAATAAAAAAATCAACATGTTGAACTTCTTACGTGGAAAATGTTGTATTTGACATGGCTGATCTCAATGCATGTGTTTTCTGCTGCTGGTCTGTTCTGGAGCAGAGACTTGAACCTGGACGAAACGCAAAACGTGTCAGTTTTTCTATCTTATTGACTAAAATAAATCAAACATCTGCATTAAAGCCACAGCTTCCCAGTACCTGGTTGATGCTGTAAACAGCAACACCTTGTGTGCATAAAACGGTTTCCCCTCCACCAGGAAGGTGACGTCAGACATCTCCTTGTTGTTCAGGAAGTGGGGGTCTGAGAAAAACAAAATGCTTTTATTCAAGAGAACTAATTATAAAGAGCAGCAAACAGCAGAAGATAAAGCTGATGTAGGTTTTACATCGAGGTTCCACTCCAAATTAAACAATTACCATTTAATTTGTATTCTAAGTTGTTGTCCCAATGAGTCTCTTAAACATTTCTCCAAAACCCTCATTAATGTTTAGCTCCTTCAATGTTTCATTTCTGATGTAAACAGCAGGTGGCGCTGCAACACTGTGCAAGTTTCCTGCTTAACCTCAAGGTAAAAAGTTATTATTCCCAGCAAGGATGAATTGAATTAAAGTAACAAACAGAAGCACAAAATGGATGACTTTTAAAAATATCTTAAAATTATGTATCGTTTGTTTAGTTTCAAGATGAGTTAAAACCTAAAAATGATAAATTTACAATTTGAAAGCTTATGTGGTATTTTTAGGAATTGAATTAAATGGTACCTGAATATAAAGTATTAAAACATTTACAGATACACATTTAACTTGTGAAGCTATTTTTATCTGCTTCATAATCATAAAAAGAGAAATTTCAACGTTACTCACTGTGAATCCAACAATATAAAAGCTTAATATCATGATGTTTATTTAATTAGAGGTTGTTTATTTGAGTAAGGCTATTTGCGGCTAATAATGCTAATTAGCAACTATTAGAAGCACTTTGCTAATAGCCCAAATGTTTCCATTGCTACGATTATTCTCTGTTTTGCAATAAGATAAATATGTAGATATACAATTAATTATTTATGCATCATAATTTTTTATTTGTAAACATATAATTTATATGATAAAATTTAAATGTACCATTTAAATGATAAATTTCAATGATGAAAAGTTGAACATGATTTCCAATTTCTACAATATACATATACAAATTACTAATTAATACTCATATTAATAATTTGCTCACAGTTATTGACTAATGTCGTTAAAACGCATCAAACCCCAAAATACAAATAACTTGCTATATTAGCTGCAGATCAGATCAACCATGAATCAGCTGTTCACACTCTGACCACTAGATGGTGGTAAAACACAAGCGGATGATCAACAAGCGGAGAGTCTATGGGACGGAGGAAAGAGGATCGATGCTAATTTGCGACAATCGTCAGCAACAAGGTATAAGAAGGACTTCAGACACAAAAGAGTCAGAAACTCATGGAAATAAATTAAAAATGATTCTGTTTTCACAAAGTGAAGGCTTACCCAGGCGCGAGGTCTGTTTCTTCTTGATCTCTGTCAGTTTGGGGATGGGGAAAGGTCCGTAGCACTGCGTGAAAATGACCGACAGCTGCTGGCTAATCACTTCATTCTGCAGACACAGAGCAGCAGCACCGTTAGGGACAAAAACTTTCCACATGCTACAGCGTTAAACCCTTTGGTTTCCCCCTGCTAATCCTGAAAAAACCGTCATGCAAATGTAGAAGCTAATAGATTCAGTTTGTATTCCCAACAAGCCAGCCTGTCTTGTGTCTGTAGTCTGAACAAGCGGTTTGCTGCTGTGAAGGGAAGCCCCCGGCGACCTTGCTGGTTCGCAGGATCTGGAACATGAGCGGCAGGCCGTGTGTGATCAGCTCCTCCGTGTACTCGTCCTCCTGGATGCAGCTGAAGTCTTTGAGCAGCCCCTGGATCAGCGGCCGGCGGTTCTGCATGAAGCAGGTGCGCAGGGACTCGAGCCAGGTGTGCAGCGTCCAAGGAACGCCTGGGAAAAACACACACGCACACACACACACAAAAACCGCAGAGTGAATACAGAGAAATGGAGAAAAACAAGGGACGAGTCACAGGAGACAGACGGATCGTGTTTCTCCACTGGATGCCATGAGTGTTGGATTAATGGGAAATCAGAGGTAAAACAAATGGAGCATCTGAGTTTAATTAAAAGTGCTTGTTAATAACGGCTTGATGGAAATGAAGTGAGCATAAAACACAGCAAGACAGAAAATTAGATGCCTATTCTCTGCCTTCGTAACGATGAAGATGGTTTAAAAGCTTAAAGCTGCAGGTTATGGCTTTTATTTAAAAGAAAATGTTTTTTACATATCTGTTAGTCTCTGTGTCGTGCCAGTATAACATGAGTGCTGCTATTGGAGTCTGAAGAAATGCACCGCTCCCGGTCAGAAGCAACCAATCAGAGTCGGGAGGAGGATCTTAGAGCTGTCAATCTTGCTAGTGTACACTCTGCTCAATGTACTCATGGTGGAGAAACAACTTATCTTGGATATTTAAAATAACTTCCAGTTGTGGTGTTAAACATTCATTAGAATTTAAAGTTGATTAATCTTTGAGAACGTGTTCTGGAAAACGGTCTCAAACAATATTATCATTTATTGTCAGAACTTCTGTGGACAATTTATCGTCTAGATAAAATTTGTTATCATGACAGACCTTCGCACACCACTGAGGTAATTTCTTTACACTTTCCTTTTCTCTTTGGATGCTTTTACCAACGTTCATCCTGTTTGTATCAAAGCCAAAGTTCTGGTTTCCCAGCTGATTAAAATGTTGAGGTGAATGAACTGACAGCTGACGGCAGCCACATTTAAAACACGAGGACAAAGCTCCATCATCCTGTTCACACCTTTGACCCGTTTCTATGGCCTCAGATAAAACGGCTCCTGTTTTACGGTTGGGTGAGCTGCAGAGGGTGGGAACAGGACGGGACAGGACGGGCACAGCATGAGCACATCTGCAGGACAGCTGGAGGCTTGTGTGCCACTGAGGCATGCATTAGTAAATCTGACCTAAGCTGCGGATGTCAATGGTGATGTCCACATGGCCATGCTCTGCGCTATGGTACATGGCCTCTCTCAGGGCCCGCAGTTTGGCCTTTCCTGTTCGCAGCGTCCCGCTGCAGTTGGCCTGCGGGGCCAGCCTCTTCTCCCCGGGATCCGAACCCTCGGCCAGGATCTCCTCCAGGGACAAAACGTCCCCCTTGTCCTTCTCTGAGTGGGACAGAAGCTTCCGGAAAACATTCCTGCACAAGAGGGAGACAAAACGCAGAGTTGCACCATGGGTAAAAATACAAAAAACTCCATCAATTCACACATGAGAACTGTAGCTATTTCTCTCGGTAACCACAAAAATCCTCAGCTGTTTTTATTTAAATTCTGCATTATTCTCTGAAAATGTTACATTACACCACACTTCCACTGACTGATAACCTTATTATTATTCACTGGGATTATAAAACCATGTTTCAGTTCATTTAAATATAATTTAACCTGAGAAATATTATTTAAACTGGTAGTGGCTGGGCAAAATAGAATAGAATATAATTTAATGATTTCTAAGGGTTAACTAAATTGTCCATCCAAGGTGCTGAACATTAATAATACAAGTATAACCATAAGCGATTAGGTATATATTTCATACATTTAAGAGTGATGCAATATGACTGATTAAATAAATAAAATAAATAACTGAGCATGCACATGCAGATATATTAATCTATAAATGAGCGCAGAGAAAACTTTAGTTTAAGTTACTCATTGTAAAGTCTGATGGCTGCAGGCAGAAATGATTTCCTGTGGTGCTTTTTGGTAAAATGAAAAAAGCACCAGTAAAAAACTGGACTTGGAGGAATATTGACAAAGTTTTGCACATTTGTAATAGAAACGCTTCTGGGTTTCTTTAGATAGAAAACTTTTTAAACTAATTTGAAAAAACTGAGCTTAACCCTCATCGGCTGAAAGGCGTCACTGACAGCACAGTTTTACAACCCAACTCTGTGGTACCGTAACTCTTCTATACTTTGCATTAACTGAAAAATTCAAACGGTTTCTGAAAGGGGAGACGTTGTGCTTTCCAGCCAATATCAGGTTATTACGGTAATTTCACTCCCGCCGTAGCAGGAAGTGAAATTAATCTGATGAAACATTCTTTTAATCCACGGGAAATAGAGAAAATAGCTGCTAGATATTGGAAGTTCCAGTTGTTATGGAGAAACAGGAATATATATTTACTCCCAGGACATTTAAAGAACTGCATACAATTAAAATAAACAAAAATATCCAAGAGGAGATTTGAAACTTATGCTTTAAATTGTTTTAATGCACTGTTTGATCACTGGATCAACTGGAGTCTATGTGTTGTTGAATTTAAATGAAATTACTTTGGTAAATTGCCTCTAGATGATATTTGCTGTGAATTGCTGCTTTATAAATAAACTGAATTGAATCTGGTGTTTGTGCACCCCCCGTTCTAATGCCACTCTGGGCGACTGCCAGATCAAAAACTGCCAAAGATTTAAAAAAAAAAAAAAAAAAAAGACTCGTGACCCGTTACTGCGTTGCTGCAGGATTTGGTGTTTTTTTTGCAGTGTTCTAACTTACTTACTATTCAATTTGATCAAAATACAGGCTTTATTGTTATTTCACTTATAAAAAGGGAAAAACGTCTTGTTAGGAGTGAAATAATCTGAAAGTGGAACTAGCACTATTTCATCAATATTAAGGAATCACTGACTTAAAACAAACTGCTAGTGTTAACGCTTAACGCTGTCAATCAACGTCATGAATGTGCTGCTTAATGCGCTAATATAATAATATGCAATAAAATGTAATCTGCCAGTACATTTACTAATACCTTTCCATCAAAACTAAGGCGTTATTTACTTAAAACAAGCTCCTATGTCCTGCTGAAAAGTTACTTTTACTACTATTTCAAGTGTATTAAGATATTTGCACTAGAATAGACCAAACATACTTGGTAAGAGTTTGTATTTTTGCAGTGTATTTCACACTTCCTTCTGGTTCCTCTCATTATTTTCTCAGTTTTTTCCCCCAGCTGAATTTTTCCTTGGATTAAGTTTTTTGTTCTGCTCTGGCTCTCTGTGATTTTTATAACTTTATCCATCATATTTTTTTCAATTAAACACTCTTCATTTACTCGACTTTTCTACCTTCCTCCACCATCAAAAAGTTATTAGCCTTAATCTGAAGATAATCTGCGTGAGAAGAACCAGCCCTAATTCAGTGCCAGCCTCTTTACACCACTCCATAATTGATTGTCTTAATAATGCTGCATTGTGCTGCTGCAGTCGCTCTCCGCTCCACTCCATTTCCCCGCCGCCCTGAATGCTAATAGGTTTTATCTTATTCCACCGAGGCAGTAAAGTGCAGCCGAACACATCGTCACGGAAACGGAGATATCTCCCGCGAGGAGCAGATTGAACGGATCAATACTGTGGTGATCAGAGACGAAGATCCAATATTAGTTTTAATTTTGACCATAACTAATTAAAGCTTGCAACTGTTTAACAGCAAGAAAAATAAAATGTTATATTTTATATTTATTTGAATGCTCTCTTTACTTTATGCCAACTTTATACTTTTAATTTCGGAGCAAAGACCTCGGCAGCGTGTCAAATTCATCTTCATTCTGGGCCAAATAAAGATCATAGATGCTCTTAAAGGGCCAGTTGTGCCAGAATGCATTGATAAAACTTGTTCACAAACTGATAATATATTAATAATTTCTTAAAATTAAAAATTATTAAACATCTTTTCATTCCCTCCAGGTTTTTGTGATTTTTTGCAATAAAAATCAAAGTGTTTGTGGTACTAATTTGGAAATATTTGCGATATTTACACTTATTTATGACGGTAAATGTGACTTGTTATTACTCGCTGAATAGATCCTGGACTATAATCTGACATCAATTAAGGCTGAGACAGCTTTTTAATACAAATAAGAAAGTTTTTGACACTTTTTGAGAAAAATCTGCAATAAACTCCCAATAATGTTTTAGCGCAAAAAAAACTATGGCAATAATCTTTAAGAAACTGGATGGACTGATTGATATAATTTGGCAGTAAACAGATAAAAACTGCATTGATGTGATTGATAAAATAATATTTTATATCACATAGTGTTTAGTCTGGAATCTAGGGGGCCACATAAAAAGCTATGGTGGGCCAGATTTGGCCCACGGGCCTCGAGTTTGACCCGTGTGACCAAGAGAAACTCCTGCTAGTTTGCAAATCTAGAACAAACGTAGAAAGTACCATCTACTTAACAACCCAGAACAAAAATGAAACATGGAGAACCAGCATTTAGTTTTATATTGTACAAATCCAGAACTAAATCCAGAACAACTTGAACCAAAATTTAGTTTTATCAGAACAAAAATCTAGAACTAGTTTATAAATTATGGACTACTTATTCTTATCAAATGTGGGGAACCATTATGTAGTTTTACACTTTTTGTCTTTCTTTTGGCTTTGTTTGTATTTCCTTCTCAAGGTTTCCCCCCAGAAAACTTGCTAAGCCTGGTGGTTGTCACGCAGTCATTCACCAACCGTTAAAAAATGTTTCAAGTTGACAAGAAATTTAAAAATATCCCGTGATAATTATGTTTATTGGAAGATTAATACTTGAACACCAACTAAAAAGACTTAAAAATGCAAACATTTAAAAACAAATTTAATAAATAGCAATACTTACCCTGGTGGGGGCACAAGTAAAGCCTGGTGGCCCGCCAGGCTTATAATAAACTGAAGGAAATCTTGCTTCTAATTCATGTAAAGCACTCAGAACCGCCTTGTTGCTGAAAATGTGCTCTATAAA
Organism: Alfaro cultratus; assembly: GCA_903066825.1. NCBI lineage: Eukaryota > Metazoa > Chordata > Actinopteri > Cyprinodontiformes > Poeciliidae > Alfaro > Alfaro cultratus. The sequence continues at coordinate 3,169 of CAEFZX010019760.1, read as the reverse complement.
TAAAATTACCTTATCTCACCTCACCACATAAAAAGCCTTGACTATAAAAATGGTGGAATTACCAAAAAGCAAAAAACAATTTATAGAAAATTAAATGATTTTGTTAGCGTTGTTAGCATGTATTTTACTTCCCATTGCCTTATTTTCATTATTAGTGGATTTACGGTGATTGACTTGTTTCACCTGTGTCCGTGCGACGCTGCCAGGCTGAACGAGTTCATGTCTCCCAGCGGAGAGGAGGAGATGCCATTTCGACACATCGTGCCGATCATGGGGTCTGCTCCTCTTTCCAACAGCAAGCTCACCAGCTCAAAGTTTCCTGAAAGAGAGAAAATGATAGATTTATAGAGTTAGAAACCACGTCAGTTTACTTCTGCTCTGTTTCTTAAAGGTCAACAGTTCAAATCTTAGCATGAAAACAAGCTTAAAAGTAATTAAATTAATTTATAGTTTCATTTTAATTCACTGTAAAAACTCTGAATCGTCCCATGAACTTTGGACTAGTTCAGTCTTTCTCAAACGGTGGCTGGGTGACTCCTAATGGCCATCAAGGTACTGCATGTGTGATACGTGAAGTTTGCAATTTTTGTGATTGTTTTGGGGATTTTTTTAAAAGAAATATTTGCAAAGAATTTTGCAATATTTGTGCTTATTTATGACATTACATATGACTTTTTGTGGCTCGCCACATTGATCACAGACTATTTGACATCAAATAAGGCTGAGGCAGAAGTGGCAAAAGTAAGAAATACTGCCCCCTACAGGAGAGAGTTAGCATCACAAAAACCCAATAATTGTAGCAATTTTTGCTGAAAATCTAGTATAAAAAAATGCTGGGATCTGTTGACTTCATGTGAATTTCCACAGAAATTCGCAGAAAACTGGAGGGACTGATTGATCTAATTTAGCTTTAGCATCTGGCCATCTTGGCGGTGGGTCTGTCAATAAATTGTCTGCAGAAGTTATTGCAATAAACGATAATATTGCTGTTGGAGACCATTTGGTAATGGCATAATAATAATAATAATTATAATAATGCAAGAACACATTACGATCAATTAACTTTAAATTCTAATGAATTTGGTTCATTTAATACTTGAACTGGAGAATATCCAAAATAAATAAACAGAACAACAAATAAAATGAATAATAAAGTCTCTACAAACAAAACTATCCTTTCTTGTCATCCAGTTTTTGGTGGGAAGAGAGAAAAATGCTAAATAATTCAAGTGGAAATGATTGAGTTTGTTTAAATTTATCATGTGATTAATTGATTTATTGAGTTTGACACATGTGGGTTAAGTGGTCCTCAACCTGAAGAAGTTTGAAAAACACTGCACACTTTAAATAAGACAAACTAACTTAAAAGTAACTTTTCAGGAAGAAATAGGAGCGTTTTATAAGTAAATAATTCCTTAGTATTGATGTGTCAGATTACAGTCTGTGCTGCTTCACCTGCAGCTGCAGCAAGTTGGAGCGGCGTCTCTGTGTAGTTCTCCGCCCCATCCTGCAGGGCGCCCTCCACATTAGCTCTGTTATCCAGCAGCAACTGTGGGAGAAATGGAGGAGGGAAACAAACAGGACAGGAGAGGGAAAACAAGCGAGGGAGACAAGGGGTGTTACATTTCGGTTTGGCGAGAGAAAAAGCCTCGGCTACTGGACAGACTCTCAATATGAATCACACTTCCAGCCTCGGCTTCTCGTTCACTTCTGCTACTGATGTTGAGCTGAGGAGGAAGAATTTATTTTCCTGTAGACAAAACTCTGATTGTTGTCATAAATATTAATAGCTTAAAGATCCTGGAGGCAACATTGTGCACAATAACTATTACTCCAATAAAAGATATATTATACTAAGAGTGAAAAGAAACTCTGCGGCTGTGTATCATCCTGCCTGAGCTGCGCTTTTCAGCTCAGCTTCAGGAGTTTCCTACTTTTTAAATGTCGGGACATAATTTTACATCTAGTTAACGTCCCATAAAAGGATAACTCAGGTTTTTTCCAGCTGGGGTTTTGTGAAGTAGCTATCAGTAGTCAGCATCTCACTTGATCTAGAAAGAAGTGTTTGGGTGCCAAACCTTAATTTAACCCTTAATTTCAACAAGATAACAAAAAAATTAACTAAACAATATAACAGCAAACATTATTTTAAAGATTTTGCTTTGGAAAAATGAAGATATGCTGGCTGATACTTTAAAACACTACCTAATGCTGCATCTTACAACCACAATGTCAATGTATTTTAGAGCAGGAGTGACACGTTTTTTGAAAAGTTTGCTACTTATTTGTACTGTTTTCAACCCCTTTTACTCTGACATGTCTAATTAAAATCCAGTGCATGTTATTAGTGCAAACATCACGTGTGTGTGATTTAATCTCCACCAGACAGAGTAGGGATAATGTTGTGCTAAAGTTTGATTTAAAGTAAGATTATGAACCTATCAACATCTCAGAAAAGTCTCCAATTTATTGTCTGAACATAGAAAAACTACGCTCATCTCACATAAAACCAAAACTAATCTATTTTCCTTACACAAAAAACGCAAAATGGGATTTAAAACTAACACTGCACACAGTATGTCTACCATAAAACACGGTGGTGGTAGCGTCATGCTTTGGGGATGCTTTTCTTCAGCAGGGACAGTGAAGTTGTGTAAGAATGGCTTAATCACACTGCAAAAACACAAAAATCTTACCAAGTAAGGTCTAGTTTCTGGTGCAAATATCTTAATACACTTGGAAAAAGACAAAACCAACTTAGAAGTAACTTCTGAGTCTAAAAAGTTGAATATTTGCATTAAAAAAGGGGGGAAAAAATCTGAAATTTTGAGATTTGTCCCAGAAATATTCTAGAAAAAAATGTGGAAATTTCTGAGTTTCAAAAGTTTAAAATGCTCAAGTTTTGGAAATTTTCTCAATCGAAAATGTTTGACTTTTGATTTAATAAAACATTCATTAACTTTGCATTTTTATGTAAATAATGACATTTTTAGGTAAAGTTGCATTAAAACTTGCATTAAAACTTGCATTAAAAGTGGCAAGTTTGCATTAAAAGTGTAATTATTTGCTGAATGAAACTTTGTGACAAGTTGTAAACATTTATGAAGACTCCAATACATTCCTGACTGCTGTTATGTCAGGTCAGTCTTATGCACAACCCTTCAAAGAA
>CAEFZX010019756.1:0-95435 GCA_903066825.1 Alfaro cultratus | reverse complement strand
CTATATATATATACATTATATATATATATATAGATATATATATATATATATCTATATATATATATATACACAAAAGGTTCTACCTACCTCATGAAAGAGACAGCTTTTTCTAACAGTGAGTTAAGGCGGCAACATTAAAAAATTGGAAATTTACAACTTGCTTCTACTTCTATTACCTCTGAAGTGAAGATGTGTCATAAAATGTGTTGCAATTATAGTGACTGCATTACATTTTATGTATGTTTTCTTTCAGCTACCTGACTGAAGGCCCAATGGTTACTTCTAGACATTATTTGAATGTGATGCACATCCTTTTCAAACATTTTTAGTGGTTGCTGTAGGTTGAACAAGACCTAAAATGTTACTCATTCAGTGTGTTTTTATGTGCAAAAAGACATGAACGTGTTTAAACTTATAACTAAATTTAGTGTCTGGCAAAAGTATTCACCCCAATTTACTGTTTGTCATTTTGTAGCATTACAACCATAAACATAAAATTGTAGGACCTTCATATTATTCACATATTTTCATACTATTTGAAAAATATTAAATTTCAATTTACAGAGTTGTACAAAATTATGAATTAGAAGAAAAATTATACATAATTTACTTTTTGTTGAGAAATATATATCTGAAAAGTGTGGCAGTCACTGACTTTGTTTGATACCCCAAAATAAAGTGAAAAACAAACTAAAAGCAAAACTGTTCAGAGCATGTTTCTGTATTTGAAATGCCCAGAGAAAGTGCAGATCTAATATTTATTTGAGTCAAAGTTGGTAAGGACTTAATAAAATAAAACTTCTAAAGTAGAATCCAAAGTTCTCAAGAGACCTGAAAACAAATACATACCACTACTTAAGAAAATGTAAACCATCCATTCTTTCACTTCCACTTAATATTTACTTTGCATTGGTCTATCACATAAAATCCTAATAAAATACACTGAAATTTGATGTGAAAGGTCAAAGAGGTCTAAATACTTTAACAAACCACTATGTCTACTGAGGTAAAAAGAGTTTTCTTGCTCAGCCACACTGTGAATAAACCAGATAGTCGGTGAGAAAGTAATATTATTCAACACAGAAAAGATAAAGTGTATCTTTCTTGCATGTGACTTTTCCTATGATTGCATTTATATATACCTCCATGTGCATGTAGCCTTGATGCTAATTTGACGCTTTTTCAAGGACCAGGGTCCCTCTCCTGCTCCCCGAATGCATCACATCTCCGCACTGTCATCACAGAATGTCAGCTCCTCGAAGCAATTTCCCTCTGAGCCATTATCTGATGAGTGAGAACCGTTTCCCATTGGCAGTTGAAGATGATATTTGGGCTGAGCTGGAGCTGGCTGTTAAATGTGGGACTGGCTCCTGACCAAAGCTCCGGTCCTCCTGGTCCCAACAGCACCCTCGGGCCTGGCCACCGGGGGTGGACTGTTGGGCCAACTGGCCACTGAGGGGTGTAATCACTCCCTCTGACAGTTTTGGCACAAGCAATCCATTTGCTTCACAGCAGAGAACCCTGAGTGGAAGAAGTGCATAATGCTATTAGACCAGAAGATGGCAATATTGAGGCAGCAAGCTGATTTAAAGCTTCTCTGCTCTTATAATGCTTATGTGACCCTTATGTGTGGAGACTAAGAAAAGCTTTTATCTTAGTGATCCTTATCATGCTGTATTGAGGTAATATTGTCCTATTTAATGGTCCAATTAAGTTTAGTTAGTTTACCAAGTGGCTAAAATAAGAGTAATTATCATTAATATGTATATAATTCAGGGATATACCTTAAATAAGCAGTGCTTAAAGATTCTGCAAGCAGACAATACCCTCTTATTCTGCTGTCTTTACTCATGAGAGTTTGCGATTGTGAATGTAAAACGGTAACAAAGGCGCTAAATAGGATGCCTGTGGTGTGTGGATGTGTGCAAGTGGAGCAGAGAGATAGATTAATGTTGAGGGGCATCGGCTTAGAGGGTGCTTTGTTTCCCCCACTGTGTGCCGAATGCAGAGAGGAGTTAAGGGATTCCAATCTGGTCGTCGAGTCCTGCGGTGCGAAGAATGTTTGGAGTAGGCTCGGCGATAGCGGACTCCATTACAGGGCTGAGTCTCAGGGTAGGATGCCATTGTGCAGGGAAGCGAGAAGGTTAATCAGATCCTGGCTCCATTATGACTGCTTGGTATTTCCAAAAGGAGTTCTATGAATAGAAAACTGTAAGCTCTTGTAGAAAGGAATCTGGGCTGGAAGCTTTTTTGTATTTTATGTTTGTTTTTGTTTTTTTGTTTTTTTTTGACCTGATAAAGAAAAGTGTTGGTGTACATTTGAAGTGATTTTGCATCCTCCGGAGAAAAAATAAATGAGCATTTTATGGAGGCCTGCTTATTAATTATCAGAGATTAAGAAATTCTCTTGCAGCTCTGCAGCTGTGTCTTTGTTTGCTGTTAAGGGCAGATTAACTTAATTGATTTTTCAAGTATTAAATTAATTTCACATTGTGAGTCAATGATGTCTGCTTGCACAAATTCTGCTTGTATGTTATCAGCCTTTTCTCATTAAAACCCTTGTGCGATCTTAACTTTCTGTTTACTCCCCTTGTCCTACAGGTCAAAAATGACCCGCCCCAACAAAAACACCAATATAAAGCAAATTAATTGAATTTTAAATCCAAAATCTATTTTGCATGATGAAACAATCTGTTATTTATCAATTCCACTCAATCTAATTAATTTTTTAACATGTATTTTTGTTATACAATACAAAAAGACGATCAACAGGATTACACTCTTTTTATTTATTTATTTTTTACCACAAACCATGTGTTGTAGCAGTTTTCTTTTACACAGAAAATGTTTATTATTGTAATTATATAAATGTGAAGTTATTACTTCTGAATTAATTATACAGAAAGGGAAAAAAAGTAAACAATTTGACTTTTTTTCCCCCTTTCTGTATAAGGGAAAAACGTTTTCCCTTAACGTTTGGAAACTTTTTAGTCAACAGTTCATTCCTTTATATGTTTTTAAGAAGTGAATTATAAAAATACCTCTTGTAACACAACAGAACAAAATGTTGCTTGATTTTGTGAACAATTTAACATCAGCTCTTATGTTGTGTCTCATAATTATATGAGATTTTCAACACAAGATGAAGATCTTCACGAGATGGTGTTCATCTCATGAAGATCTTCTTGTCATCTTCAACACAAGATGAAGAACATTTTCTGTTCAACTAAGGGGTTGAACTTATAAGATGTTCTTCAACATAGAACATCCTGACTTTACCACCCCAGAATTAATTTAAGATAAAGAACATCCCCATGAGATGGAGATGTTCTTCATCTTATAAAGATTCTCTTATGATGAGCATCTTCAACGTAAGACAAAGATCATCCTATCCTTCACACCCCACATTGAACATAAGGTGTTCAACACAAGATGTTGAAGGAAATCTTCATAGCATGAAGATGTTCTTCACCATATGAAGATGCTCCTACGTTGAACATCTTCAGCACAAGAATATGTTCATCATAAGATGTTCAACTTCTTATGCTGAAGATCCCATGTAGGACAATATGTGCAAACATACAACGTAGCACTTGTTGAGCAGTGAAACGTCTACTCATGGCGTCAGCAAAAAACCTACTAGCGGCATTCAGATTTAGCTCACCTTCATGTCCTCTATACCTAATTTGTTTGTTTTCTGTTGTGTTTGGGAGCTTTATGTAGATTGAGACTTCAGGTGCAGGTCAAATGCAAGTTCAATTCATACATCAATCCAGTCTTTTTATATGTGTCTAGAGGGGGGAGGAGGAGGGTAGGTTGCAGATGTGTGTGTGTGTGTATTAGAGAGAGTTTGTGTATTTCCTTTGAACTCTTTTTGTGGTGTTTAAATGCTTTTGTAATTCACGGGTCAAAAATGACCCATAAGACGAACCTTGTACCCTAGTGGTGTACAGCCCACATGGAAATATAAACAAAAACAAAGTAACACTTTTTCTAATGAGAGGGTCAATTTAGGAAAAGTCATAAAATGTCAAGTCGGAAAACGATAGTCTAGGGTATTTTTTCTACAGCTAAACATGGTAATGCGTCACTTTTGACCGGCAAGACAACACAAGGATTAAAAAAAGGACACGTTTCAAAACATACTTTTTTAGGGCTCTTTTGTTTCCACTAATAAGGGTATTATTCTAATTTTATTTGCCTCATTGCTGATGAATAAATCTATTTTATTAAGTTATTTTATTGATCTTATATGGGGAACTGTTCTCAAGAAATCTGACAGGCTTCATTATCTCTACATTTAACCCGTTTATTTCTCCACAATAAGCACACACAGCAAGTTCCAGCTTGCTGAAAGGCACAATTTAGCTTCCTTCCTCGGCTTGTTGTGTGCTGAACTCGAGAAAGTATCAGATAAGCTAGGCACTGACTTGATAACACCAGCAACATCTACCTCCACTTACACACTCAGCTGAAAATCTCCCTGATTAGGAAGCAGCTGGAAAGTGATGCTTGCAGATTGGTTATAACATGGCTGCTATCCTATATGCTAAACATTTCAGAATATAAACTGCTGATGACTATCGGGATGAAGATGCAGAAATGCTACACCAGACTTTCTTTCGCTTTAAAAATGACCTTAAAATGCCTAGATGCTTTTCAATATATTAAATATCTTTGAAAAGGTCATTCGTTTCAGTAATTCCATTCAAAAAGTGAAACTTATTTAGATATATTACACAGAGAGATATATTGTATAGTGTTTTTTTCTGTTAATTTTTATAATAGTGTCTCACAGATAATGAAATCCCCTTTTTGTCTGAAATTTAGAATTTGAACTATGATAATAAAAGGTTTTAATATATGAAGGAGTTTGAGGATAATTGTTTCTCTGCATCTGTTTGTTGGATTTCACCCCAGTGAATGAGAAGGTATCCTCCCTCCACGTACATGTGGAGGGACATATTTTAATTGCTGTTAGTGCTTATGCGCCTAATAACACCAAATCCACTGTTATTGGACTTCTGTGGTTGTCATGAGAAGATGCCAGTCAGACTTGGCAGCCCCAACCATATTGTAAGGGTCTGCTGGGAATGTCCCTCATCAGACTGAGCTTTAACGCCCACCTCTGGGAGAGCTTTGAACAACTTCCAGGGAAGATGGGGGCCACTGAGTCCGAGTGGGCAATGTTCCGTGCTTCCATTGACAAGTCGGCAGACTAGAGCTATGGGGGAACGGTTGTCAGGCCCTGTTGCAGTGGAAACCGTCAAACATGATGTTGGACACTGGTGGTGAGGGATGTTATCAGGCTGAAAAAGACCCAAGATTCTTATTGGGTCTTTTTGGCCTAATGGACACCAGAAGATCCAATGAAATGTCAGGTGGTCTGTGAGGCAAAAACTCAATAGTGGGAGGAATTCAAAGAAAACCTCCACCATCCAGCATCTCATCTCAGCTGGCCTGTGAACCGCTTGGGATTCCCAGGAGGAGCTGGCCACTTGTGGCTGATCCAACTGGCTGTAGAGAGGAAAGCCTCTCTGCTTGGGTGGCTGTCTCCTCCACCCACGGAAGATAATGAACAGACGGACAGACAGACGGATGGATGGGTGCATGGCTTAGGTTATGGCCTACAGCAGAAATAACATTAAAGAACATCTCATCTAAAACATCAGGAAAGTTGCTGTTAAAAGCTTTTAGCAGCACTTCTGCTATTTTTAAATCACTTGGACATATACAGTGGAGCTAAAATGGGACAAAAGTAGCATTTTTGATTATGCACCTTTAGTGTTTGAATGCACAAAACGGCTAGAAATACAATGCTATTGGCTTATATCACTAGTTAACACCAAACTAATTAGAGAGTCATTCTAACATTCAACTAAAAGAATCTAAACTCCAGAGTGCTGTCATTCCCAAATGTGAGATGTGACTTCCCAGCACAATCAAACAAAGCAGTAGCCCATAGTCACTGGGCTGAAAGCAAAAACACATTTATCTGGCCACCACCCACCACACACACATTAATTAGGATAGAAAGAGAGGTAAAAAAGAATCTCTAAGTTCACTGAGAAAGAACTGCGATAACTTGCCTCTTGTGGTGACCATGTCTCTATAACAATCTTTAGATGGTGCCTACATACCAACCGGTTGTTTGAGAGCTATGCCAGCACTGTCATTTTCTTAGACATAGACATGGAGTTTGCTAAACACTGTGACTTTGACTTTAACTGTGCTTTATGAGAGTGAGGCTGCTGTCACGTGTATGGTGACATATCTAGCGATGCGCTTTCAATCTCTCAAAACATGAAAAAGGAAGTACATCTGTTTCATAAAACATCAACTTGTGTCTATGAAGTGTGTGAGCTGCTAATTGTTGGTCCCACAGTGTGAGTTTTGGGAAAGGGTTGGAAAATTAAGTGAGCTACTGAATCTGGATAATAAGGCACATGCCTATTGAGTGACACCACTGTCTCTTATTTTTATTTTTTATTTTAAATATAATTTATCCTTGTCACCTGGTAGTTGCTGCTCTAATTCAGTCCAAATGCGTTCTCTAAAGCCAAAGTCAGGACTCTGTGCAGATCAATCAAGTTCTTCCACACTGAACCCACTCATCCATGTATTTATGGACCCTGCTCTGTGCACTGGTGAGCAGTCATGTTGGAACAGCAAGAAGCCATCCCCCAGCTGTTCCCACAGAGTTAGAGGCATCAAATTGGCAAGACAAGCTTATTTATACAGGACAATTTGTACACAAGACAATCCTATGCAATTTCAATACAATAAAAAAAGACTGAAATTATGAAAACCACTGCAAGCATTGGATAAAAAGAAACAATTGATAAAATGCTAATTTAATCTTAAATCTCACTCACCAATCAAAATGTCTGGTGGGATGCTAAGAGTTGATCTCCTAGTCACCAGACTAAGAAGCCAAACCCAATTTCTTAAAAACACTGACATTAAAATGTATCCTCTATCAAACGCTATGCTTGGCAAAGTGAACACATATGAGAGCTGTTTTTATGCCTACTGTCAAACTCAAACTCATCCATTGGATTGCCAGTTGAATTGGGATGATTCATCACTCCAGAGAACACAACTCCATCTCTCTATAGAGTCCAGTGGCAACATGGTCTGCACAGTTGCATGTTGTATGCAACAGTGAAGTTTTCGATATTGTTCTTGAACTGATCTGAAGACCACATGAAAGTTCTACATCTGAATCTATTAGCTTTGTATAGTGTTGGCTAAGTCTGTGCTCGTCGCATCAACTTAGCACAAAGTGGCACATGATCACAATACTATGCTGAGCTCTTGTGAGTGACCAATTCTTTCACAAATATTTGTAGAAGCAAATGCAAAGGTGCTGGTGGATGTTCATATGTTATGCATATGAATTTAATATGTTTGACAATAAAATGTATGTTCCAACAATGAAATGGTTCTTTGGACATACAATCAACCTTCTTTCATGGCCATCACATGTCACATACCTAAACCATATTCTTTGTAGAGAACTGATGAGAAGAAAGCACAAGAGATCTCTTGTGAAATGTTACAGAAGAAGACTAAGTACCATGCTGTTGAGGAAGGGGGCTACAGAAACTTTTCATAGCTGCGGTGCCAGTGATCGAGGCGTCAGTAATTTTGTAAAAGTGTACTATTTACTGACATGAAATTCAGCACATGTACAAAAATTAATTATCCCAAACTGAGTGAGATTATGCCACAGCACTAAAAGATGAATTTTAGTGCTGTAGATATAAGACTTTATATCTAGAGCAGATATAAAGTCTGCTGTAGATATCTACAGCAGACTTTATATCTGTGCTGTAGATATAAAGTCTTATATCTACAGCACATGAGCACCTAGTGATATAACTTGTTAGGACAATGAACAAAGTAGGGAGTAATTTGGAGAAAAATTGCTTCAAAGATCTTGACAATATACATCAAGAGTGATTGAGAGAACTGACACTATAGGACAGCTCTTATTTCATGAGAAAAAATGTAATTTCTTTGTGAAGTTAAGAAGCTGAACTTCAACTAAGCTTTAGAGAACAACAGAGCACTTATAAGCGAGGAAATGTGTTAACAGCCGAGACAGACCTATTCTCGGCAAAGAGATAGTAAAGCATAGAAGATGAAGTGAGATAGAAAATCTAATTTCCATAACAGAACAAGAAAAACAGTCTGGCAGACGTTTTTTTTTTTTTTTTTTTTTTTTCTCCTGCTCGTTCCTTTGAATTGTCAGAGCAATCATGGCCAAGCCACAGCCAGGGCATCAGACTAAAAGGAGTGGGGGTGGCTGGGGTAGGAGTGGTGAAGAGATGTGAGCCCTCTCCCTTCCAAAACACATACAAATGAACTTGACCAATCTTGCGCCCGTGCATACGCAAACACACACATAACAGAAGAGGAGACACTTCGAAGCAGGCATGCACAAACATTGCTCAGTCTCAGAGGATCAGACAGTGAACACATTATGCAAACAGAGGCTTTGTGTGTATGCTGCTGAACGTGCCTGTGTGTCGGAGAGAAAAATTAGACTGATTAAAAATCAGGAAAAATCACAAACTGTTGGATGAATCTCCTAGGGGCTAATTAGGATGCTGAATCCTGAGCTAAAAACAACAAAAACACTGTTGAACAAATCAGGAAATGTAAGTGTACTCATGATTTGTTTTCTGAAATCTGATTTAAACATTGAGTTTGTTTACATCTTAGGGATGCAAACCGTACCTGCCTCATATTTCTTTCTTCCACGAAACAGGCAATAATTGGCTCCTGTGTTTTTTTCTCAGGTTATAGGACTTGCAGCAAGCAGTGGAGTGAAGTGAAGGGTGTTGCTGAAGAGCAGGGGTCAGTCAGCATACTGGTTTTATGAGGGAAAACCAGGTAGTAGCAGAGTTTATTTCTGGTCCTTTAGGAGCTGAAATGAACCATTGCTAGTTCCTGAACTATGAGCTCCTCAGTGAGGAGACATAAAACAGAGACTGCAGGGACAAATTTGAAATGCCCCCCTTACAACACAGTTTAGATCCTTTTTTCAAGCCAAAGAATGGGCACTCATTGAATATTTTTTACAATATTCAAGTAAGGGAATCAATATTGTTTATGCTTAGCTTATTAGTCAAGTTTTGCTGTTTACCCCAAGTTCAACGGGAAACAAAGCAAACATGGAGACAAGTGGAGGGGGGCCTTTGTCCAGTGAAAAACTAACACTGCAAATCAATATGAATACCCAGTTGCACATGGTGGTGGTCACATCATACTATAGGAGTCTCTTCTTTTGTGTTGGTACAGAGAGGCTGTTCAGAGTTAATGCTAACAAAGATGGAGCTAAGTACAAAGAGCTTCCTGAAAGAAAACTTGTCAGAGGTTGCAAAAGACTGAGGTGAAGTTTTGATAACCAGCAGGGCAACAACCTACTTACACCCAGAGCTGCAATCAAAGGGTTTCATGTTTTTTGTATTTTTTATTATTTATTTATTTTTTGTTATGGACAGTTTCCTTCATGTATACTCTCTTTTCAAACCCCCAGTTGGTCCTGGCAGATTCCTGATTGTACTGAGCCAGGTTCTGCTGGGGATTTTCCTCTCCACCGTTGCAACATGCACGCTCCTTGTGGGACTGCTGTCAGCCAATGATTTGAGATGACATAAAATTGAACTGAATCGAATAGAATCAAATCGAATCGAATTTAATTGAATTGAATAAGGTCTGGACCTTTACTGGGCCATTCCGACACTTCCGGCACAAATGTGCTTTGATTTAAACAAGGGTTTCTCATTCTGATCCTTAGGGTCTACTGTCCTTCATGTTTTAGAAGTGTCTGCTCCAGCACACCTAATTCAAATAATTGCATTAGCTCCTTTTCATGCCATCAAGTGCTGCAGAAGCCCTTTAATCGCACATTCATTTAAGTCAGGTGTGCAGCAGTAGTGACACACATAAAGCATTCAGGACAGTGGGCCCAGAGGACCAGGTCAAGAAACTCAGGTCGAGAATAAAGCGTATTCTGGTATTGAAATGGCCCAGACAAAGCCCAGACCTTAATCTCTAGAAAGACTTAAAGACTTGAAGATATTTATAGTTCTGAGATGCAAACTGTAGCTGCGTCGAGTTGCTTTCCCCCAAATAATGCATTATTTCTGCATTTTTTTTCATCGGGTTTTTAGCACTTCTAGCACACTGTGCTGTAGAGTGAAATGGAGGGTGTTGACACAAAGCAGGGGTCAGTCAGCGTACCACTTTCATGGGGGAAACCAGGTAACAGCGGAGTACATTTCTGGCACTTCAGTAGTAGGAAATGAACCATTGTTAGCTCCTCTATGGTGAGCTCTGCAGTGGGGCGACATGAAAGAAGACCACAGGGACAAACATTGAAATGACCCTTCTCACAAAACATTCTAAATATTTAATTCAAGCCAAAGAGTCTGCTGCAGCCTAATGTTTTGCGCCACGTGCCGAGCCCCGAAGATGTTAGCCCAAGCAAGAGTATTGTGATCGTTTGTGTTCGCCTTATTAAATAGAAATCTGAACTGCTCCCTTTCTTTCAAATCTGTCATTCAGAAACTTTCAATTTTCATGCACCTGCCATCAGAGCAGTCAGCCAGCTCGCATGAATATATTCAACATCACACAGAGACAGTGAACAGAGCGGGATCTGTTTAATGTTCTGAGAGGAGGAAGAATTATACTTTAATATTTAAACTGCCTTCTTGTACTCTAGAGGTTTCAGTATATTGCTCAAATTCTCATTGTTTTCTTTATGTTAACAACACAATGGCGGCATGACATGACAATCAGCTTGACAGAGAAGCTATACGAGCTTCAAATCCATCCAAACTCTCTTTCAATTATCATCCCTGTGCACATGAAATGGAATCCACAATGGTGGAGTCTATAATATTCATTTATTCTGACTTCCCCGCAGTTACTGTGTAAATTTGACTGAGGGATGGGTTAACTGCAACATGCATGAAAGAGTAAAAAGCACGAGTTACATTTTTGGAGCTCTCTTAAAGGTTTCTGGTGCTGCACAGCACAGCTATATTTCTTTTGAAAATCTGATGTTTGCAGAGAGTAATTTCACCTGCCACCTCAGTTTTTGCTGTGAGTTGGTGTCTCTGGGTTAAAGTTTCATGGCTAGCAGGGCACCGACAGAGCTGCAGAAAGAGCCACCAGCAATCTGGCAGGTCGGTGAAGAAAACCCGAGCCTAATTAACCTCTGAGTGAGCAGGTCTGCATCGGTGTAAGTGTATGTGTGAGATGGTAAAGCAGGCATATCTATTATCATCCGGTTCTGATGTTAAAAAAGAAAACACCAAAAAAAAAAAATCCCTTTACCTTCCTGAAAGTGGGATGGTATAGGTTTGAAGGTGAGTATTTTTCTCAAGCAGAGGATAGCTTTAAGCTTAGTCTTAAAATTTTTAAATATAATATCGTCCTTGGTCACAGAATGCAAACACCAATACTTAAATTGATTCGATGAAAATTTTAATCTCCAAGTTCTTCTGTGAAGGTTGTTAACAAGCTGTATCCTGACATCATATACAAATATAGGTAAGACAATACATGATATTTAATTTGAATAAAAAAGAGAGATAAGCCAAAGAAAATTTAAATTTCAGAAGTCAAACTTGGCTATATGTTTAATATTTTATTGTATTTGATATCCCAGTGTTAAACAATATAGCATTAATAAAAGTATAATTAAAACGTTTAAAACTACTAATGTTTCAAGTCTGTTCTAAGTTGAAAAATAAGCCTCTGTTTAACAGTTTGGATTTGTATGTGTGACTCCAGAGGAGTCAGTGCCTCACCAGTCATGAACCTCACCACATGTTACTGGTACCTATGGGGAAAAAAAAAATCAGATTTCCAAGTAGAAGTGACTGCAGGCTAGAATGTTACACTGTGATCATCCCCTGACAGTAGATGCATTTCCATTACAAACGTGTGCAAAACTGTTATTATTTTGCTAATGTTGAAAATAAGTAAAAAATAAGTAAAAATTAAGTAAAATTGGAATTAAAGTCACAGCTGAGTAAGTGTGTTCACACAATATGTCATTAAAAAAACATGCTGGACCATCATCCTCCAAATTAGAGAATCATGACAACTGAATGCTCCTACTCCATGTTGGACTTTGGTTTCTTTGTCTGCAGAGTAGACTTGAACCAGAAGACCTGAGTGGTTTGGAGAAATAATACAACGAGAAAAGATAATTAATGTACTTTGAATGCTAATCAACATGCTAATCGATTCAGTGACTTGGTTTAGATTAAAACATATGCTTTTTTTCAAGTTGTGCTGTCAAAGTCCATACTTAAAATCAATTAAGAAATTAGAAAGAAAAAAAAAAAAAAGCTGGAAATTGATATTTTAACTGACTCTCTGCAATAATCTGACAGTGGTTGAGCTATTTGGCCAGATAAATTGGCAGCCACTTCAGTCTACAGTTGTGCAAAGCTGGCAGGGAGATTACAGCTGTAATTGGGATGAAAGTTAGTTCTGTAAAGTATTGATTCACACACAGATTTTTATTCCAACAAAATGTTGACAACCATAGTTTCATTCCACATCCCACAATTTTGACCATTCAAATAAAATACCAATAACATTCTTTAATATTTGCAGTTGCAATGTTACAAAACTTGAACAACGTTCTTGACTAGATCTCTAACTACTCTTTGCAAGGCACTGTAAAACTGCAAACATGTAAACTGTCTCTGGTGCACATGCTGTCTGCTAACAGGAAACGCAACAGAAGAACCACTTTTAAAATATTAAAATACAGCAGTGCTGGAAAAAAAAACCAAAAAAAAACTATCCGATAATGATCTGCGCTTGACTGGAAAAAAGACACTGACAGTTAGACAGGAGTACAGCACAAAAGTAAATTATTTCACATGCCCTCAGGCATGTACATACTGTCTGTTTCGCAGATTTTCACTCGGTCCAGGCAGTCACTGGTCTCCGTGTCCCCAAGGCACAGCTCTGCTCTGCACAAATCACTACACAAGAAAACAAAACAATAAAGTAGCCAGTGCTTGATGTCGTCCTCGTGCTTCTATGCATTAGCTACTGACCTGCTCAGCTTTTTGTTACTGAATCTATTTTATTGCTTTAAGCCCTCACAACCTTTAAAACTAATTGTTACAACAAGCACTGAGAAGACTATAACAAGCTACCCCAGATTTTTTTTTTTTTTAGCCTTACTCTCAGCACAGAGCACTGTGTCAAATAAAAGTCTTCTTCTAGGAACAAAAATTTAAATTCAATATTCAGTCGTTGCTTTTTATAACTCTGTAAAATGATGCAAAGGTATTTTTCTCTTCATGCATTGAGGGTTCTACACTAACAGGTTGTATCTCAGAAACAAGGTCCTCTTCACCTCAGGTTTAACATGTTGTACAACTGATCCACTTGACCTTAGAGATCGAGTAGGCTGCTCTTTGAAGAGGCTTGTCGATTAGTCAGAGACACATTGGAAGCACCAAGAGTAATATGAATGTGAACTGTGAGAGACAAATTCTAGTTCAATGTCAAAGCCAAACCTTGGTGATATTCTGTGACTGCTGTTTTATAAAAAATAAATAAATAAATATGTGAAATTAATACTGACGCTACATTTTTCTTCACCAGCAGGCCTGTTTAAAAAAATAAAATAAAATAAAAAAAAACAATCATGACCATAATTTGGCACTCATAAATCACAGTTTTGAAGTCACCTTCTAGCACTGACCATCTGTCACCAGTTATGCATGTATAAATATGGATATACATTTTACAAAATGTGATTGAATGGTGACCTGATCAGGGTGTATCCTGTCTTTTCCATCTCATCTGAAGGAAATTTAAGTCCATTTACAAATGGTCATTTTGGACACAATCGGAGAGGGAAATATACTGGGCACATGTGGTTTTCATGCTTGGTGCTACAGTTGCCTTGCAGCAAACTGGTCATGGTTTCAGATACCGGCCTGCTGTTTTTCTGCCTGGTGACCCCATCCATGCACGGAATCCGACTCCCACAATCCAATAATATGACTGCTAGTTACTCTAAATTGCCCTCAAGTTAGAGTGTCTGTGCTAGGTTTTCTATTCTCTTTGTTTTTGTGTTGCTCTGTGATGTAATGGTGACCTGATAGGCACCAGGCCCCAAAGCTCTGTGAGGATAAGTTGGCATGGACAATAAATGGATGTTTCATAAATTCATCATTATTCTTTTGTTCTGAGTCATAGCTAAAATGTGACTAGTCTAGTGTAATGTGCATTCCTAGAAAACATTGGGAAATTTGTCAAAAAAACATTGCTAACATAGCTACTCTTTCATCTTTTGCTTGGTAATGATATTATGGGTAAGACAGTCATGTGAGACAAATCATTTGGTGTATAAAATCACACAGCTTTAGAATAGGACATTAAGCTGTGACTGAAAACAGTAAATTCACATTAAATTAATGGAGCAAAAATAAAATTCTTCGTTGAGAAAACAACCACTACGCTAACTGTTGATGCTGGATTTGTGGGCTTTCCTTCTGCATGAAGAGATTTGACAGTCCGAAGACATGACAGTCAAAAGCAACAGGGAGAAAAAAATAAACCATAACTTGTCACAATTTTACATTTCTCTGTTATTAAACTGATATACTTTTGCAGGGACAGCCTCTCAATTAATGTAGCTGTTGATTGTTTTATACAGATTGATAACAAAAGCACAAAGAGGTTATCAGTTTTAAAGGAAGAGAGGGAAAAAGCAACCTTCCTGAACTGTTTCTGCATTTTAGATTTAGCAAAAAGCACATGTCCTCTAAGCAAGTGTCTCCATTATTGTGTCCTCCTACCTGTATTTTCTGAGCACTGTCACAGCCTGTTACCTCAAAATCAACCAGAGAAGTCTCTTGTCAGGCCTAATCTTTTTCTCTGATTCTTCCTCATGTTCACTGTCTTTCTCTCTTGGAAGCTTGTTTCCACACAAACTGCTGCGCGCAGCTAGATGCCATGAAATCTCTGTAGTTTGCTTCGGCTGTGTGGACATGCTGTCAGTAGTGATGTGCCGAATCAAACTGACAGCTCAGATGTGGGCTTGAAAAAAAAAAAAAGACGTAAAAGATCATGTGGATAAAGGGGCCGATCATCCCCAGGTTTCGCTGGTTTAAAATATCTAGAAAATACTCAAATGGTATTGGACAAAAAGTTTGTATGAACTTATATCTGTGTGCTCTCTGATGTGTTCGCTTGTAGCTTTCGAAGTGCATGCAAATCTTCCCAACACCACCAGACACTTCAAATGAATTCTTCATTGGCCTGTCAAAATGCTTTTCCTCTCCCATCAACACCAGCAAGAGTCTATCGTGATCTTCTATGCAATGGCCTCATTGTGCGGGGCATCAAGGATTCTATGGCTCCATCTCCGGGTGTGCTGTGAACTGTGAATTTCAGATTCAGACAGCCCAGGGCCCAAGGCCATGAGCCGCCAGCACTGCTGAAGTACTCTGTTGCTTCACACATTTGAAATTGGCTGACATGTTTAAATTTGCCATACCTTTGCTCAATCCTTGTGCGATTTCTACTGCGGAAACCACGCAAGGCTGAGCGACTGAAGACCTACATCTGTCAGGGCAATAAAGCGCTTCCCACCTCCTGTTTTAGTCCACATTTTCTGAACTGCCATACATGCACATTTTGATGAGATTTATAGTGTACACAGAAATACTGTTGGACACATCAGCTTGTAACATGGTAATCTCAAGAAAGGATGTTTGACAGAGAGTTTCGCCTTATTCAGCCACTGGATCCGATGGTGCTGTAATCCCTTAATATCTCACCAATAACTATTAAGGATTTAATGTCACTCCTGCTCTTCTGGGAAGGGGTTTACTTGATTCACTCCAGTTTTTTCTCAGCTCAGGACACGGCGGAGATTGACTGAGCCTGTAAAATCTCAAAAGTCTTTTCTCACGGTTCACAGAATCAGCAGAGGCAGGATGTTCAGATCTTGTATAACAGAAAGTCAGGGTGACCATTTCCACCTAAGTTGGAAAATCCATGTCGAACCAACCTCCTTTCACTTGCTTGGATGATATTTAAAAAACGTGAGAAAAAATCTTGCATTTACAAAATGCCCTGAGAAACTATTCATACTTCTTTAATGTTTTTAAAATTTGTTGTCCCCATAAAATCACAAATGAAATATTTTTTGTGAGATGAACTTTGAAGAGTATGATGTGCATATATTTGAACTTCTGATAGCCTTGAAAAAAAGTATAATTCAATGACTCCTTTTAGGTGTTACTGAATGAGTAAGTTCTGTATAACTTAATCTGAAGCATTTACAGAACTCACGGGTGTTTTGTAAACTTTGTAAAACTTACAAAAAAAAACCAAAAACACAGGAAGGATTATGGCACAATTCAAACTTAAAATAAAATAAAAAAAAAGCTAGACATACAGACAAAGAAAGGAGAACATTACTCTAAAATGCATTCTAAAGTCAAAACCTCAGGTAGGACAACCTGTTAAGAAGTCAACAATTAGTCGTGCACGCAACAAATCTGACCTTTCTGGAACAAAGTCGCTGTCGAAAGAAAGCCACAAGAAGTTTCAATTGCAGTTTACCACAAGCCATGTAGGACACAGGTCTCTATCCAACACAATATTGATCCGCTGGTAGTTAAGTACTGGATTACTGGCTAGAAAAATAAATATGTAAAGCACTGACAGAACCCTATCACCCTGAACACACCTACCTACTTGACAAGGACACAGGATTGTCACAGTATTTTGCTGTTGTGATTCTTCTCTTCTGCAGGAACAGGAAAACTGCTCAAAGTTTATTGCGAGATGGAAGGAACTAAATATGGTACAAAGCTGGAAGAAAATGTATTTGAGCAGTTTAGAGGGCAATAATCCTTAGCATACAGCCAAAACTATAATGTCAGTGTTTAGCTCAAAGTATGATGTCTGTTGGAATAGACAGACACTAAAGTCCAGACCCAAATACAACTGTGTATCTGTGGAACGTGAGACTTGAAAATTGGCTTTCATGGTTTCCGTCCAAACTGACTGCGTTTGAGCATTTTGGCAAGATGGCAAATGGGAAAACATTTAGATTTTCTAGATGTGCAAAACTGGTAGAGACAAAAATGTATGTCTGTAATGTATCGACATAGGAGGACTGACCACAAATGTATGCCATATATTTCAGATAGGGCTTTGTTAAATGTTGAATGCATAAATTTTCTCTGAACAATTAGGTACTTTCTCTTAGCCTGTCGCACAAAATCTCATTGAGATAAATACAAATATGTAGTTTTCATGTGAAACAACATGACAAAAGCTTCAAGGAGTACAAATACTCCTTTGAAACACTGTTAAAATGCAACCTTAATATTCTCGACTAGAATAAAGGTTTTTGTTTTTTTGTCTTTTTGCCATGCTGCTTTATTGCTGCTGATACACCAAATAAAGCATTTGCAGTGCAAAGTGGTTGTAATCCAGACTCAGACGAAAGCCAGTTATAGTGTGGGAAAAAAATGTGGATCACACTAGGAGAGATGGATGAAAAAAAAAATCATGCGTTTTTAAGGCCTCTCAAAACTTCCCCGGTTAATTTTTCATGGCCGTACCTTTTAAGAGACACGTCAGTTTGATTCAACGTTCAGCTGACAGTTATTGGTTTTTGGTGTTTACCTCTTATCACTTCAGCAAACTGGGGAGGCCAATTTATACTCTGGATGCACATGAAGCAGCATCAAAAATTAAGATCTTGACGCCCTGGAAACATTATAAAAGCTTTATGTAATGCCACTCTGGGTGTAATTGGTGATGCTCTTTCTCCAAGTGTGTGCGTGAGGACGATAGAGGGCTTGTTAAAATTTATCAGTATTTTTTTTTTTTTCTGTATTCTCACTTTAGAATGACAGACTGACACTTTTTTTTTTCCTTGCTACAGCCTCATATACTCACTCAGTGGACCCAGGACAGTTTGCATCTGAATGATGAAAGTGCAGCATTTTCTATTTTTTTTTCTTTCCTTTCTTTTTTTCTTTACTCCATTACTGATCCCCCAGAGTTTGCCTCTGTCAAGTTGGAGTTTTCATGATAAACAACCAGGCAGCAATAAGTGTTCGCTGACACATATTCTGGCACGTTTGATAAAGAAAATCTTTAAAATTGGGCTTACAGTGGAGAAATTGTCTCAAATGGTTCAAAGGATTTGAAGTGGAAGAAGAGAGGATTGATGTTTTTGCTGCAAGCCCCTGAGTAGAACTGGCCTAGGGTCTAATCAGAGAGCAACAACGCACCCCCACTCAGCAACCCCACTCCTTCCCCACAGCCACAGGATTTTCTCTCACTATTCAGAGGCTGATAGATGAGCCTCTCTTTGTATTTCAGCCATGCACTTTCTTAAATCTGAAAAGCCAATTCATCTTGGGCAAAAGCATAAGGAGGAGGGAGTCAGGGTAGAGGGGGGGGGGGACTTCAAAACTCATTTTTTTTGCTCCTTCCCAGCACTCAAATGTCATTCACAGCCTCCCTAAACACTTTGTCTCCCCTTCATTAATTGTCTCAGTGCCTCACACAAGTCACGTGCCTTGACTACAAGTGCAGAAGGAAGAGAGATCTCGCCTCGGCCCGCCCCTCCAAGATAAATAAAAAATGTGATAAAGACACACAAAATTTGTTGAATTCTTACTGAATTTAGCAGCAAAAACAATAGAGCAACAAACTGTCAGGAAACTCATTAAAAGAAGCAGGGCAGACATATTGCCATCTTAACAAAATTATGCCAAACTTCCATTTTGCAAATCCGCATTGGTATTTCATCACTTCCTACTTATATTTTGTAACCATCAACAAACTATTTTTACCATTAAATCATTGAGTATCAATATATTGTTCTTCATAGTTCAATAATTCCGTTATTGTGACTAGATATGAAAATGTTGAAATCTCATCTAAAACAGCAGTTAATCGCTCTACATTAACTGAAAGTTTAGTATTTTTACCCATTTCTGTATTTAGTTTAGCCTGGATCCCTGTTTGAGCCAACAGACTCTTGCAAAATATGACAGATTATAAACCTTGATCAAACCAAAGTAACTGTGGCATAGTTTAATTTATTGAAGTCATATAATCATATTTCTTTTTAGTCAATGACTGACAGACTGACTCAGCTTGAGTCAGTAGTTGTCAAAGCAGGTACAAAATGTTCTCTGTAGCTCCTTATTCTGAATGGTCATTGGGCAGGAAGCTCCATAAACTGTGAGCTCAGGCCTCTTTTCCATTGCAGTACCAGCACAAAGACAGACAATTATCCCCCTTAAACACAATTTAAAGTGGAAATCAACCTAAGACACATGTTTCTTTGACTGACGAATGAGACTGGAATGGTAAAAGAAAAGCAATACATTCCCAAGAACTTCTTACTGTAGTTCAACACTGCAAATCACAAAGTATCTGACTAAATTCACAGATGCTTTCTATCTATAAATGCTTAACAGAACTGATCGAACATGCTGACTAAATTACTCAGAAATTCAGATTTTCAAATAGAATTTATGTCTTTGGTTATGTAAGTGAATAAAAGCATAACTCATTTCATGAGATTTACCTCATGAAATTGGGTGTTAATTTAATAAAAGAGGCAAAGCTAAATAAAAAGTCTTTTTTTTTTTTTTTTGCTAAAATATGCATAGTAATGCTGTCCATCATCTCAGTCTTTGTTGTGCAATCTGCCATATCCTGTTGGTTTTTATTTGAGATAAATTCACAATGCTAATTGTGAAATGCAGTGACACTCATGTAGCATTTAGAATGCAAAAGACATTCTTGTGAAGCGAGTCAATGTGTAACCATTTCTAAAACATCTCATAGATACACTACGAATATGAAGTGACTTACTTATGGCAAATATGATGCGCAGTAAATGAGAGCCAGTTTCAATAAACAGGAAACAAACAAGTGTGCTGAATTTATTCCTCTTGTCCACATGCAAACAAAACAACTTTTTGAAATGAATATCTATATAAAAAAATAAAGCAAGATATTTTTAAATTATTAAAAACAATGACAAAACCAACAGCAGTTTTGACACATAGCATATCACCCAGAGCACCATCACATTAAGACATGCAAAACATAAAACATCACAAAAATATAAAAAATTTTAAATGAAAAATAAAGTGTCTTGTGGCAAATGGGTCATCATCCTTTAGATCAAGAAAATGGCTCCAACGGCAATATTCATGCAAGAACCGCCACTGGATCTAGCCACCTACTTCATCCATTCCCTCTATCGCTTTCTGAGCTTGAAACCACAGAAACAGTTCACTCTTTTCTACAGGATTTTGAAAAGCTGTTCATTGCTTTACCAATCCTCAAAATGCATTATTACCAATGGTATATTAGTATCAGAGGGTTTTTTGATTTGTGCACCAGAGCCTGTGTAGAGACACGTTTTCTTTTTTATTTTCTAATCAGAGAAAAATTAAACTTGCAAAAAAAAAAAAAAAAAAAAAACTCTTAAAACTTCACAATATAATAGCAAAACCTGGGTTTAATGGCACCCAAAAAACTTTGCTGGGCTCTTGATGGACTGAATTAATTTTTCCCTTACAGGTACAGTGCTTTATAGACCTTCAAGTAGTGCACCATGGCTATGCTTGCTGTCAAACCGAGTTCAAGCAGTTAGTGGGGGCAGACAAATAACCAGTGTAATAAATCATCCATTTTTCTCTGGTGGAGCATCAGGGAAGCTGCTGCACAGACAGGTTGTTTGAAGTTTAGGCACTTTCATTACACACGTCAACAACATGCGTAAAGTTTAATGGTCACGCAGTAAACTTGGGGGCAAATTTTGTTACACTTCATGTAGCAAACTAAAAGCCTTTTTTTTCCCTCTTCTTCCAAGAAGATTATTTGTCAGCCAGCGATGCAACATACATCGCAGTGTGTTTTTAATCTTGCAGCGTCTCGCTGTGCTCATGTGTTGAGGGAGAATGGGTGTCGGGTTTAATTAGCAAATTCTTACAGTGAATGTGGACACCTTGTTGACACATCCATTCCACATGAGCTATTGCTGATTCCTTTGAATGCAATTTACATAATTATACCTCATCCAACCCTCTGAAGCGCGTGCCTCAAACACCATGTTGCTCCCGGGAAAACCTCATGAGGAGGAAAAATACAGCCATATTAATGCTTGTGGCAAGAAAACACTAAACGCTGCAGCTCCGTTTCTCCATCTGCATTGTATGAGATGTGATGGCCTCGTTGCTTCACGGACGGGACCACACAAACGCGCGCGCACGCGCACGTGGATTTAAGCTCACTCTTTACCGTTAAAGACACACACAAAGACAGGAAATTTCACTGCCTGGGAAAGATGACCTACATTTTGTCGATGCTTTGCACTTTCTGTACATATTTATGTTGATCTATTTTTCAAAAAATGCAAAACCTCATTTCAAAACATAAATCCTCATTTACATGTACAATGTTTGCAAATGAGACACAACACCAAGTGAGCAATGTCAACCCTTCCCCACAGAACAATAAAACTTGACGCTCCCCCAAAGCCAGGAACCAAATTTCCTCCTGAACCACGATTTGCTCATCTAATAACTTTGTTTATGTCTGCTGTGTGACACGTCTGGAGAGACACCTTGAACAGTGGGATGCAGCTCTCAGTCCAAACATAAAGAGAGTAATGAAATATTCACCAGGCTTATTGTTTCCAAACTCCTCGAGAAGAATCAATAAAACATAACATAAGCTTCTCTCCGAGTTTAAGACTTCCAGTGGGCTTTGAAAGCCCCTTGTGACGTTACAGAGCCTTTCTTCTTTGCAAAAAAAAAAAAAAATCACACCAGAGCTTTAGTTTGATGGTTGAATTAATCAGCAGAGACCATCTTCAGAACAAAAAGACATGATGTTGCCTTTGGGATCCAAGGCCATCTGAGATTTCACAGCCTGTATTTAAAGGCGTGTTTTGAAGAATGCATCTCAACAGCTCGTAATAGGCTACGACAAGCTGTAGTGCCTCCCGTTTGTGGTTTGCAAAACATGGATCCCCCTCAACCCCCAGCAACATAATACAAATATTCTCTATTTTTTGAGTTAGTGAAACTAAAGAACTTCAAAGAGTTGTTAAAAATACATTTGACTCAAATAAAATCGCAGTAAAACATGTTTTTACGTAACTTTCACATTGAGGTTAATGCATTGTGAAGCGTGTCCCTTCAGTACTTACAACAAGGAAGTTATACTGAACAAGGTCAACATTTGATGGCACCATTAGAAGACAAAGGATGCAGATAAAGAGAAAGGGACTGCAACCTTATTAGTATGTTATCTCAAGAGAGTCTGTTTTTCTTCTCACATATACAGTATAGTACTTTCCACATTTACTGGCTCTCCTGTAGAAAATGTGCATTATGCCTAGAAATAAAATATTCTTTTGTTTCAGAAACAAAATCTTAGTGTATATTTTCTTTATGTAAAATGTATTTTTTTTATGTTTAGCAAACTGATTATGTGGGAGGATAGAACAAACAAATGTAAATGTGTAATTTTTTTTACCAAAATTGTTGGTGCCAGCAAACATTTGTCTCCCAACAAATTTTGTAAACTTTTCCATACAACATAAAAACAAGGGGCTGCAGACAATTAAATGTTTATAAAATTCTTCTAAGCACACGTAAAATTTTAAGTCTACCACCTAAACATTTCCCTTAAACCAGTCAAACTCACTTTACTTATTGTCACTCATACATCTTTTCATGTTTTGTTCATCTATTTGCTTAGCTATTATGTTGTAATCAACTAAGCCAAACTTCCACAACATGCTCAGAAGACACAAATAAGTTTACTTGTTCTGGAAGTAGTTTGTCAAAGGATGTACATTTGGTACACTCCTAATTAATACACTTTTTCAGAGGAGTGTGTGTTTGGCCAATAAACTCTGTCACTGTTGGGGTTATATCAATAATAAACATTACCTGCTTGACCTGAGCAATGGCGCTAAAAAAAAGAAAAAATCTACTATTAGCCAGATAAACTATATTCAAATTGTCTTTTTCAGACTAGAAAAATTAAAGTGATTGTGAAAATCAAGAATTACAGAGCAAAAGAATAGAAACATATGTGATTATTTGGCCAACAGCAACAAACCCAGAGTGTTTACTTTGAAACAAAAGTATCACTGTGATGACAGAGAACAATTTGAATGCACCAACACAGCCCAGCTTTGCATCCATGTGAGGTTTTCTGACGCTGTTAGTTTTGAGGAACAACTTCTTGAACTTAGCTTCAAATACACATGGCAGTGAAGGGATTTTAAAAATACATAATAAATTTTTAATGAACATTAAATCAAATTGGTAGGCTGGTTACTGATGGGGCTCCAGCTATGAGTGCATACACTGGTTCCTGAACTTTTTAACAATGACTCCACATCAGCAGCTTTTGCTTTACATCCATTAGGCTGTTATGTGTGGAAAGTCCACAGATGACCTTAGATACACAATGGAGAAAGCCATGAGAATTGTTAATTTTATTTGCTACTCTCCTTGTTCGTAATAGCTCTGCAAAGGGAGGGTTCTGAGCCATTCCTACAAACACCACTAGGAGATCCTGCCATTTCTCTGTAAATGTAAAAAACAAAAAAGAAGGAAATTTTTTTTGCCAGTTTCTGGCAAACGTGCACTTTCTGTGTGACATTTTTGGACATCAGAGCACTCCGCGTCTAATAGTGTAAGAGCTGAAAATGCTCGTTGTCTATTTGACTAAGGGACTTTTAAGAGAAAAGTGACCTCTTTTAAAACAGATCTTCTGTATGCTAAAATGTCGCACTTCTCCGAGTGACCAAGCAACCCGACCCCAGATATGCGGAAGAAAATGGATGAATGGATGGATGCCTTTGTTCTCGCTTAAATGTTTCAGACCATCAGATACATTTTATTTTCAGAAAACTGTGCCCAGAATAAATGCAAAATACGGAATTTAACTGGTTTCATGTATTAAGAGAAAAAAAAAAAAACAACCATCCAAACTCTGTATGTGAAGTTACTTTCAGGAAATGAATTTGCAGGAATTAGCTCTGTTCAAATGCAAAAATTGTGTCAGCAAAGTTCACCAATTAACACATTTCTTCTCATTTGTTTTTAAGGCACCGCAACAACTAATTAAAATTTCACAGAGGGTCATGTGGCAAACTATTTTCAAACAATGTGGAACTTTTACAGTTGCGTGGAATAAGCAAGCGGCTCAACGGGTGTTATTAATTAGGGTGGATTTATTTTGGACAACTTTTTGTGTTGATTACCTGCAGATTTAACTCGCCTAACTTCCCGGAGGGTAATGAGTATCTTAAAGAAGTCGACAGGAGTAACTCTTTCTAAAATGCAGTGAGAAGAGGAAATACAGACTTGTAGAAAGAGAGAAAAGTAAGGCTTCTCAAAGACACGGAGTTCTTTAAAGCAAACGATCTCCCACCAGGGCAATATTCAGCTGAACTGAGCTCTGCCACACAGTAATTTGCCTCTGATTCCTAATCTTTGTAAAAAGAATGCAAAGCTAAATGCCTTGCACAAATTCACCCAATTGTGGCAGTTCTTCAGGCACATTATAGACCAGAGTGATTAGAGAACTTAAAATGCAAAGGCATCCCTTGAAACTAAATGCATTTAGAATCCCATTAAATATGGAATTGTGTCTGTGGGCCAACACTAAATTTGAAATATCTTTCCCTGCCACATTTTTCCCCCCTCTTATGTTTCTTGTTTGCAGCTCACATCCTTCACTCTCTCTGCGAATGTGTTTGAGGCTGTGAATAATTTGTCAGTAACTTTAATGGAAGTAGCTCTGCCCAGCGTAATTATATAACATTAATCACAAAATGTGAACATTTGTTGTGACTCATGATTCCGACAGTTGATTGCTTTTACTGTGAATAAATATAGTTATAAATTGCTACCTGCGAAAAGATGTAAATGCTGAGCCATTAATGTAAAATGTAGCCTGACTTCATAGCCTTTC
Source organism: Alfaro cultratus (assembly GCA_903066825.1). NCBI lineage: Eukaryota > Metazoa > Chordata > Actinopteri > Cyprinodontiformes > Poeciliidae > Alfaro > Alfaro cultratus. The sequence continues at coordinate 70,379 of CAEFZX010019756.1, read as the reverse complement.
ACTGCTGTCTTCTTCCTCTAGAGGAGGTGACCTTGAGTTCAGATATTGGAATAAAATTACATTCTGGTAGATGGGTAAAAATCTCAGATACCTAGCTGAAATGTGTTATAATGAGCTGGAAATTTATCATTTCACAAAAAGAATATATTTTATGTTTTCTCTGAGCAAAGTAATTATGCACCATATGTAAATGAAGCCATGGCAAATTAGGAATTCTGCACACCACAGTGAAAGCAACCATCTGCTAAATAACCCTTTTCAACCATAAACATTTACTTATCATAAATTCACATTAACTCCTCCGTGTCCCATTTGAAACAAATGCTGCATTGTAGTATCATAATCCATCTTCCACAACAGCCATTTGACCTGCTTTAATGCGATCCAGAGATAACCCGCCCACACTGAATCTACAATCACCTTCGTACTCATTAAGGAGAACTTCCGCTTGCAGAGCATGCAACTCTACACCATGTTAAAAGAGGCAATAACTGTGCAGCAGCAATTTCAATAAACAATGCTTCAGAGTTTTCAGCTGCTTTCGTTGCTCCATGAAATTACTTAATCTTACGTACATCAAAGAGCTGCAGGCATGCTTCAGGAATAAAGGTAAATGTAATTTGAAAATGATGTTGGAACTCAGGATATATTTGAGTATGCTTATTGAAACAGCTCAGAATGGAGCCAATTTAAAAGGCTTGTGCTCAGTAGCAAGTCACACCTTTGGACAGTGCTCATGGAAAAAGAGAGGTGTTTTGGTGAGTGCATAACAATCCCAGAACAAAAGCAAAATACCTTGTAAAGTTTGGAAGAAAGTTTTTTAATACACAATGACATAAATCCACGCCAAGATGGGGTAAAATACCACTCAGTGGGGAAGAATTCATTAATAACATAAATTATAAAAGAAACTCTAAATGTCAGAATAGAGCTTAAAAACGTGCAAAGAATAGAGAATTAAATTTTTGGAAACATCCTGTGATCAGGTCAAACTGAAATTAAATATAATGGCCATTGCTTTATCTGGAGGGAAAACCGAGAAGCTTGCAAAGCTGAAAACAGTCTTAGGACTGTAATAAAAGGGTGGTATCATGTTTTTGGGTGTTTTTCTGCAGAAATGACTGGTGTTCTTCTTAAAATAGAAGGCATAATCAACACAATATAATAAGTGCAAGAAGGCAGGCTTAGGGATGACAAAGTCCTTTTGGATTGTATAAGACAAATTCTTGACCTCAGTCCTATAGGTAATTTGCTGGCAGATTTGAGAAAGTGTGGGCAAAATGGCCTACAAACATAATAGAGTTACACCAATCTTGTCTACAGAAATTGGCCAAACCTGCAAACGGATACACAAAATATCTGATAAGTGATAAAGTTTAAATACCATTTACACAGTTATGAAGGACCAGTTTTAGTAAAGTTCTTTTTTTTATCTTAAAAGATATACCTCTCATGATTCTCATCATTCTCTTTTGCCATTTTTTAAAGAGGCTATCAGTGGCAATAATTTTTAGATTGAAGATTTCTTTCATTGCTGAAAGAGTGAATTCCAAAACTGGAAACTGCTATGAAGCAATTCTCAAAATATAGATTGCCTCTTACTTTTTCTCCATGTGTAAATTTTGGTCAACCTCTAAATGTCCAAATCAAAGAAACAAAAGGTGCATTAATTGTCTATAAGATCAGTGGATATAGACAATGGCTAGATTGAGGGATGGATGGACATAAGAGACATAAAATGCCTTCATGTTTAGAAAAGTGTCTGGTAGGGTTTATTTAATGCATCTCTTGTGATGAATCTGGAATGTAACATTTATAAAACTTCAGTTTTCTGCATTTTAAACAACGGTATACTTCCTCAAAATGATGGTGGTGTGATTGCTGCTCTTCGTCCTGAGTGTGAAGAATGAACATAGTTGAAGCTATTCATTTATGAACAAATCTTCATCCAAGATTTGCCCATGAAGTTAGGTTAGTGATTTAAAGACCATGAGGACAGGCTGCTGAATTACATTTTATCTCCAAGGTAGCTAAGCTTCTTCAGCAAGAGTGCAAGCTGAGGAGGAACAAACAAGACCCCATCTACCCTGAGAATGCTAACACAGCGGATCCTTGGGATCAACCAAACATTCAGTAGAGAGCTTATGTTTTCCATCTGACTTAGAAACGCTAAAGATACCCAGAGGGAGTAGTGTCCAGTTAATAAAGACACGATGGATGGATGGATGGATGGATGGATGGATGGATGGATGGATGGATGGATGGATGGATGGATGGATGGATGGATGGATTTTCTTTAAAATTATTTTTTGCACCAATGTGATAAAACATCTGTTAAAGAGTAACTATACCTAGATTTATTGCTTACCACAGCCCCCATTGTTTATTCATGTTTTTATGCAATTATCCCAACATCCAGGCTCATCATTATTGGCATAACCTTTAACAGGCGAGAGTTTCCATGCAGTGCTTCAGTCTCAACAAGCTGTGGTCTATGTAACCACTTAATGAATCAGAATGAAAAAGGAGGAACAGATAGTTAGCTGTAAATAGTCAAGAGATGAATTGCTCTCAGTCTTCTTCCAGATGCTGAGTGAAAGATGAGTTTCTCCCCATGCTTCTCAGAGATCCTCTTCTTGCTGCAGGAGCAGAACAAAGAGGTGTAAAAACATAATTATTCTGCAAAAACCTAATCCAATAAGGTGCACAGGGGACCTGACAGAACATCTTAAAAGAACAAACTTCCATGCACACATACTCGATGGAAACTAAATCAGATCCCGAGAGAAAATCGAAAGATTTGTTCTCTTGATTACTGCCAAAATTCAGTTTGCACAGCCATTTCCTGATACCACATTTTGACAGGTGTATTTGCCAACACTTTACTGAGTCAATAGTACAAGGTTATCCTTCCGCAAATTCAACACTGGTGAACCTCATGATACTCTGCTGGAAAAGGTTTTGACTGAAGGCTGGAGTCTTTGGAGGACGTTTGAGGTTGTGTATTGCAGGTGGAGTGCTGTTGTGTTCAACCTGAGCGGTTAAAAATGTGAGCAGAGTACAGTGAAGTGTCAATCCGACTGCAGGATATGAACACTGTTGAAATAACAGGTTCTTGACTGAAGACCATGTGCATTAATATACCACTTTTATCTCCTTGTGTCCTTCCTGGTAGGCACAAGACTGTGGAAAGAGAGAGAGGGGGGATTTGATCTTTTTCAGCTGCACAATTATCGGTGAGGTCGGACACTGAAGTTGAGTGATAAGGTCTGTCACTCATCTGACACTCCATATTCATCCCAAAGCTGATGGAAGGGATGGTGTGAGAGATTTCTGCAGGTTAGCGTTCCTTAATGTGAAATATGAAAAAAAAAAAAAAAAAAAGCACTTTTTTAATGCATTGCAGTTTGCCAACCTGAAAATGGAAAATTTCCCCTAAATATATTAATGGATTTTTAAGAACTTTGTTGTTCAAACTGGATCAAACATCTCACTCTATCAGGAACACAAAGATTCTGCTTCTGAAACTAAAAAGCTGAGGAAATCAGGAAAAAAACAACAACATAAAAACCTATTTGTGTGGTTCTCCACACATTTTGTCACAAACATTAATGTATTGTATGTGATGGAGCAACACAAAGAGGTGTATTATTGTGAAAAGGGGAAATAATAGAAGGTTTTCAAAATAATTTACAAATAAAAATCCAACTGTGTGAAGTCCACTTGTATCCAGCTTCTTTCATACTGTGCAAAATCACATTTTGCAGCAATTACAGCATCATGTTTTTTCCCATGTATCTCTAGCGACTTTGTGCATCTACTGTCGTAAAATCGGGTTGGGAAGCATCTTTGCAAACCGATTTTTGTATCTTGTCACTGATTTCAATTTTTCTATCTTGTCACTGATTCCTTGTGTGATTTAAGTCTGGATTTTGACTGGGTCATTCCAATACAATAATATGCTTTGATCTAAACTATTTCAGAATAGCTCTGGCTGTTTAGGGTCTTTTCCAACCTCTAAAAGTTATCCTCAACCCCCCGGAATTGGCTCTTGTATTTAGCCTCCAATAAACTCTGACCATCATCTATGTCTCTGCAAAATAAAAGCATTCCCACAGGATGAGTCTGCCATCACTGTGTTTCACAGTTGCTATGGTGTGTTCAGGGTGATGTGCCATGTCAAGAGATACCCATAAGTCATTTTATCCAAGTCCAAATAAAGACTTTGATGAGCAAATCCAAGTCTCGGGTTGAGTCTTTTGTTCCCAGTCAGAGTCAAGTCTCTGATGACTGAAATAAACATTTTCTCATCAAGATTCTCAAGAAAATACACTGCAGTTTGTGGTTCTAATGAGACAAAATATAGAAAGCTTCACATGCTCACTTGAGGCCTTGCAGGTGTGCAACATTTTGAGACCCAGAAGAATGCAATATCCAGAGTAAATGTCTTAAAGACTAAAGGCTGTTTATTCCCAAAATATTCTGCAAGAAGCTGAGCCAATCAAAATAAGTCTAAGGCAGAACAAGAAGGGGAGCAAACGGGTACTAAGAAGAACCAACTATTTAGGGGTGCTAATGAATACCACATTGCAAGTATAACTAGAAACAGGATCAGGTGCACAAGAAGAGCAGAAAACAAAACTGACTGAATCAAACCTTGGCACGTACTGAGCGATTAGAATAACATCATAGTAAAAAAATAATAAGAAGAAAGAGACAACATAAAACACAAACAAAAAGAAATATGCAATATTTACAAATATATATATATATAAACTTAAAAAGATGTGTATTTTTCAGTTCACACTCATAATATATTTGTAGACTTGTTTGGTATAGAGCACTAAATTACAATATTTATGTTAGCATGGATATCCAAACCAACCCAGAGAATTATATCTGAATTCATTCAACAGCATCAGCTGCAACTTGATTTGTCAGCAGACATTTTCTGGCAGATTTGTCCCTTGAGGAATATTATTATTGTCAAGTTAACTAAGACCTCGCTCAGCTCCCCAAGAACAATTAATAGTCCCTGGAGTGCACACACACATATTAATATACAAAATGCACACATCCATATTTACAGGCAGCCTTAACAGACAATAAAACCTACATCAAAGGAAAGGGGAAACAACTTCTGCTAAATTAATCGCTCACACTTTAATTGCTGCAGAAAGCAATAAATAAAGTGGCAGTGTATGTTCAAGGCGTATGCAAAAATGAAAAAGGTACTCCTCAGATGGGAATCATACTGAACACACCCTCAAATTATTGTCAGAAGGTATTTTTCATGGGCAATGATAGACCATCTGTCAGATATGGCACAGTAATAGAGGACTCAAATTCAAGACTCAACACAGTGGCATAAAATCAGTAATCCTCTAATGAAGTCCAAGGTCAGTTCACAAAAATCCAATCCAAGCTGAAGTATCCAAAACAGAAGCAAGTCCAAAATACAAGCAGGATAAAAACAAAAAAATCACTGAAAGACAAAGTTACAATAAAGGCTGAAATGCTTGACACAAGGGATGAAGACAGCATGACAAACGAAAGCCACATGGGGATAGGTTTAAAAAAAAACAAAAAAACAAAACAAAGGAAGACAATGTTGTCCACCCTAATGTTTGTAAAACATTAGGGTGGAGCAGATGGTGGTTATGGGAAAGAATCTCAAAAATTTGCCTGAAACAAAGGAAAAAATTAATGCACAAATAAAACAGAAAGTTCAAAAACAACACAGATTGTGTCAGTGTCTGTCTGCTAAATTTCAGTAAAGTCATAGTTTTTGCTATGGTTGTGTAAGCCATGAAATGTTTTATATATATATATATATATATATATATATATATATATATATATATATAATTTATTTTATTTATTTATTTTTAAAAAAAAACAAACTCTAACAACACAAATGATAAATCTCAAAATAATATATATATATAATTTATTTGAATTACTGATTTGTACCTGCATACAAACTGTAAGCACACCTAAGGTAAATCGCAAAATTAGCATGATAAAGAAAAATAATTTCATTTGTAAGTTGGAAAACGATGGTTTGTCTAAAATTATAATTCTTTGTTTCAGCAGTCATCAGCTGTCATCAGTTAATATGCGATTGACAGATCCCATTGTTCAAGAAAGGACATGCTATTACTATTGACAAGCAAAAGTAGAAAAATGAACTCTTGACTAATTCTACAGTGTTCCCTTCGTCATTCTTGCGTTTAAGATTGTATTACTTCCCATTGAAAGTTGTTTTCCTTCCACATAACTTTTAGTACCTATGCGTGGATAAAGCTGAACACCCAGCTTTTTCCCATCAACCAACGTCCTATTTCTTTGATGTGAAGCGTGTCAATAATTACGTGGCAGTAACACTTTCATATCATTGGATACTCACATATTTTTATTTATTTATTTATTTATTTATTTATATTTTTTTAATAAAATTGTTATTGGTCTGACGCTATTTTCCAGCACATTAATACTTCATTAAGCCTCATATCAGTTTCATTTTTTTTTTTTATTTTTTTTTTTTTTGGAAAGAATAACCTAAATTAAATGACATTTCAATGACATTCTGATTTACTGATATGCACCTGTTCATACAACAGAAGAAGTAAAAATATAAATTTTTCATACCATCATTTTTCTACCTTCTTTTTTGTCCTGTTGTGCAAAGAAAGAATAAAGAGCTCGGAGCATTTTCTTCTTTTTTTTCACCCTGTGTGGATGTATTTTTAATTCTAAAGCGAGGGGTTGGTCACACTTGGTCTCATTAGCATGAGGACCCGTATAAACCCCGCCACTGCAGAATTTGGAGCTGAGTTGAAGGCGAGGCTGCGAGCATATCTGGCTGACTGGCTGCTGCGCGCACTGAAGGACTAACTTTCACTTTCAGCACAGTTCAGTTCGCAAAAGCGAGGCGCTGCATGGCGAGCTCGCTCCAGATGTGAACCGCACACAATGAGGCTACTCAGCGACGGGAAGACCTCTGCAAAGATGATTGTAACTTATTGGCACCGGTGGATTGTTATCGTCTCTTTTCATCTGTCTTTATTCGCCTCTCGGACTGAGTCTGAGGGAAATACAGTGAGGTACCAGACCAGAGAGGAGGACGCACCGGGCACTGTCATCGGGAACCTGGCCAAGGACATGTCCTTGAGTGTGTCCCACTCCTCCAAGATCAATTTCAGGATGATGAAACAATTTAACGACTCCTTTATCCGGGTGAGAGAAAGCGACGGGCAACTCAGTGTCGGGGAGCGAATCGACAGGGAGCGAATCTGCAGGCACACTCCACAGTGTCTGATTACTTTTGACGTGGTTAATTTCTCCAAAGACCGCTACAAACTGATCCATGTCGAGGTGGAAATAAGGGACGTCAATGACAACTCTCCGGAGTTTCCAAACAGGGAGTCTGTGGTGGAGATCTCGGAGAACGCAGCGCTGGGGTCCCGGATCCCCCTGGACCCCGCTGTGGACGCTGATGTCGGGTCAAATTACATACAAAGCTATCAGATTTCTGTGAATAGTCACTTCACCATAGATGTGCTGCAAAGAGCGGATGGGGTTAAATATGCGGAGCTGATCCTGATGAAAGAGCTTGACAGGGAGACTCAGCCCTCATATAATATAGAGTTGGTGGCAAAAGACGGAGGAAGCCCCTACAGATCCGGGTCAAATAAGATAACTGTGAGAGTGACTGACTTTAACGACAACAGCCCAGTTTTTGACCAGAACAGCTTCTCAGTCAGCCTCCCAGAGGACGCGCCGGTTGGCACCGTGATCCTGGACCTGAACGCCGTGGATGCTGACGAGGGTCTGAACGGTGAGGTGGTCTACGGGTTCGGGAAGCAGGTTTCTCACGAGATCCGCGAACTTTTCCAAGTGGATAACAAATCGGGCCGCGTGACCCTCAGGAGTCCCGTGGACTTCGAGGATAAAAGCACCTACGAGCTGGACGTGCAGGCCATCGATCTGGGCGCAAATCCGATCCCGTCCGTGTGCAAAATCATAATCCACGTCACGGACGTGAACGATAATGCCCCAGAGATAAGCATCACCCCGATGACCTCCATCGCAACGGGTGTTGCGTACATTAGCGAGGCGGCAGAAAAAGACAGCCTGGTGGCGCTCATCAGCACCCTGGACAGAGACTCTGGCGTTAACAGCCAAGTTCACTGCACTTTGTATGGCCACGATCACTTCAAACTCCGGCAAGCACACGAGGACAGCTACATGATAGTCACAGCTGCCTCTCTGGACAGAGAGAGGATCAGTGAGTATAACTTAACAGTCATGGCTGAGGATTTCGGGTCACCCCCTTTGAGAAAAATCACCCAGTTCACCATCAGGCTGAGCGATGAGAACGATAACGCCCCCCACTTTGCGAGGGCCGTTTATGAGGTGTCAGTGATGGAAAACAACGCCCCAGGCGCCTACATCACTACGGCGGAGGCCAGCGACGCGGATCTGGGTAACAACGGGAAGATCACCTACAGGCTTGTGGACAGTGTCATCATGGGGTCCCCGGTAAACACCTTTGTGTCCCTCAACTCCGTGTCTGGCTCCATATATGCGCTGAGGAGTTTCAATTATGAAGTGATGAAACAGCTGGATGTACATATTCAGGCTAGCGATGGGGGGTTACCCCAGCTGCAGAGCACGGCCATCATCAGGTTAAAAATAGTTGATCAAAATGACAACCAGCCTTATATTGTAGAGCCTCCACTCTACAAGGGGTCCGCTGAGATTTTCCTACCCAGAGATGCACCTGCAGGTTACTTGGTGACTCAGATCAGGGCCAGTGATGCTGATGAGGGCATTAATGCACAGCTGTCCTTTAAGATTACAGATGGGGGGCACTTAGGATTCTCCATCAACAAAGACACTGGGAAGGTGCTAGTGAATCGAAAGCTTATGTATGACCTCACAGACAGTGTTAAAGTCACGGTGGCGGTCAGTGACAGTGGGTCCCCCCCTATGACGTCCACAGCCATGATTATTTTCAGTTTCATAGAAGGCACCCCTCCCAGCCAGCCTTCCTCGGCTCAAAATAGCAACGAGGAGCTCTTCGAGTGGGACATGTCCATCGCCATAATCATTGTCCTGGCTGGAAGCTGTTCTGTTCTTCTGCTGGCTATCATTCTCATTGCAACCATCTGTAGCCGCAGGAAAAAGGAGACAAGCGAGGAGGGTTATGAAGAGAAAGCAGAAACACCCGATGCGGAGAAAGCTGAAAGTAGTCGTGTGGATTCATTGATCGTCAATCACAAAGGCAAAGCATTTGATGCCCACCCATTTCCAGAGGGTCTGCCTCTGGCCAGCAGCAACACAACAGAGACCAGCAGTGAGGACAGCAGGCAGACAACAGGAATCTTTGAGCCTAACACCAGGCCAATGGAAGCTAAGTTAAAGGTAAGCAGATTTCCCACCTACATTTAAAAATTATCACCTTATCTGTTTGAGCTTTCTGATTTAAAATGAATGTGTTTTACATCTTTTTAGGGTTATTCCACACTGCCAGGGTATGGGAAAGAAACTGTGAGACCTATAACAATATGGAAAGGCAACTCGTTCACGACTATCTCAGCGAGGGACCCCCAGATTAGCGGGAAAGACAGTGGGAAAGGGGACAGCGACTTCAACGACAGCGACTCTGACATCAGTGCAGACGTCCACAAAAAGGAATCACCACCAATGAACAGTGAGTGTCAGAGATAATCAAGCAATAAATTAATCAACCCACCACATCTAACTTGTATATTCATCAGTGCTCAAGAGTTGTTATGATTGATTCAGATGCAAACTAAATTTCAATTGAGTACCCTGGGTTCTGCTGTCCTCAAACATTCAGACGATCTATCAACTATTTGCTGTGTTTTCCCCTCCTCAGGTCTTTGGGCGTGCACCAGTGAATGCAAAGTGCTAGGACACTCGGACCGCTGCTGGAGCCCATCAGCCACTAGGCCTAATACAAGCTTGGCCTGCGGACCTCACCTGTCAACATTCTCCAAGACTGCCACTCTTCCCCGGGATGCCAGGAGGGAAAACTACTACCCACCCCATATCCCTAAAACCAGTGGTCTGCAGAGTGTGTATGAAAAGGTCCAACACCAGGAGTTTGATTACATCCTAGTCGGCCCACCTACACCAGCCAGGATACAGGAAACAGATGAAATATCCATCCCTGAGTACACAAACTCTTAAAAGGACATGAAACGTGTCTAACACTGTAATTAAAAGACATTTAGTCTTTGTACTGTACAGATCTTTAATCCAAATTGACTCCATGTTGGATTGTTGACGTGTTCAGTAGCGTGTCGTGTGTCTCCTTTGGCTCATATATGACTGTTCATGTGTGATATACAAGATTTTTTAACGATAATATATTTTTCATAATGATTCATTGTAAAGAGGAATTTTATTATGACTTTTTAAAAGCATGTGTTACTATTTAAGGGCATGACTTTTGGACATTTAGGCCGAAAAAATGGCCTCTCTGCTGTGGAAAACAATCAGCCATGTTTGTGGTAGATTTTATCATGATGTTGCACAATAAAGAGTTAAAATCAACACTGTTTTGCTGTTCAATATCAATCGAAATGTAAAATAAAAAATTGGAAGTTGTTTATAGTAATACAACCTCAATTAACTGCCTGTATGCAGTTTATTTGCCTCAAAGGCTTGTGAGCTGCAGTGAATATAATGTAGTTCTAAACTGATAGTGAGCGAAAACCAATCTCCTTGTCTTCTTGTTGTGCACAATGTGGCTAGTCTGCCGCTCCAATTTGCATGCAAATATGGCACTGCTGCTCAAATTCTCCCACAATTGCATATTTTTCAAAGGTCAAAGAATCCCCTCACCTTGTGTGATTGCCTCCCAGCTTACCAATTATCCAAAAAATGTAATTTAATCTGTTCCTAAGCAACAGGAGCGCAGCGCATTTGAATCTCTTTCTTTTTTTGGCTATTTTTTTCTTGCTTTTAGGTTATAATAAAGTCCAAGAAACCTTGACCGTAAAACTTGAAATCAGAAAGAACATAATTAAGCAAATGTTATGTCTCCCTCTCCTTGTGTGTAATGTATTCAGAGTGTGTACCGTATTCAGCCTGCTGTCTGAATAAATAAACCTAAGAATAATAATATTTACAAGTTTAACTACAGGTATAGTGCCAGTTTCCATTCCTGCTGACATTTTGGCAAACAACTTAAGGAAATATGCAGCAAGCACATAAAAAATGTATGACAAGGTAGTGCTTTTCACTTCTGCCTTTCTGCATAAATTTCAGATAAAACTGTATTGCATTTTAACAAAAATCTAAGTAGATTAATTTCCACACAAGTGAGACAAGATTACTATTCAATACTTTGTAGAAGTATTAATACCCTTAAAGTTTTTCACACTTTGTCATGAAAGAAAGACAAATTTTGATGTGATTTAGTGGGTATTTGTGAGGTAGATCAACACAAAGAGCATATTTGTAAGGTAGGGAAACTATGTTTTGTTTTTGTAAATCAATAATCTGAAAATTCATTTAGACCCTTTACAGTAACACTCCTATAAGAAATCCTGTCTGACCAGTTGCTTATTTAAGGTGTGCACTTTAATCTCAGTAGAAGTACGTTTTGGGAGTTGTTGTGGATAATTAATGAACAAACAACATAAAAGAGAGTTGATTTTGGATTTAAGGAAAATCATGAATATGTTGAACACCCTATGCAACATGGGAAAAGTACTGCATGAGGTGGAATATGGACGTGTTTGCCTGGCTGGTATTGGAAGTACCACAGTGATCCTGCCTACCAAATTGAACTGAGTAGACTGTATTTCTTGAGGAAGCTTAGGTCCTTTATTCTTCGCAGAAGGGTGTTGCATTTCTTCAGAGGCTTTTCTAGAGAGTTTAATCTCATCTTTAACCATCTGTTTGGGAAGCAGCATCGGAGCCAGTGACTTAAAAAAAGCCAAAGAAGAGCAGCCCTGTTTTGTGGATGGAACAAAGAAACTAAAACCTATGAAGTTCACCTAGACTGACAAGAATAGGTGTCAATTTAATGCTTCTCAGGGCATTAATTAGAGAATTAGCCAAGAGCAGACAGTAACTCTGGAGAGGCTGCAGATTTCCTGTAGTATCTGTTGTATTGGTCAAACACTCCACAAATATGGTAGTGGATTCATAATGTGGGAATGTTTTTTTTCACCAGGAACAATAAAGCTGGGCAGAGCGGGGAGAAAGATGGATGAAGCTAACCATGCAAAAATCCTGAAAAATAATTTGTTAGAGGTTTGTGTTCCTCGAAAAGTACTCAAAAAGATGTGCAAGTATAACTGAACTGGAATTATCTTTGGTGGCAGTATGCTGAATCCTTGATGTACAAAGAAGCATTATTGCAGGTCCTTCCTTGCATCTGTCAGACTCTACAGACTGTACACAGTCTGTAGTTTATATATATATATATATATATATATATTTTTTTTTTTTTTTTTCCAATCTCTTCAACGCTCCTTTGTATTTCTTTTTTTTCTTTTTCTTAGTTTGGCACCAGACGTTTGGCTACTTGTTGCTTTGGGGAAACCTGAGGACCCAAGTAACATTCTGATGAAGAATTTTGCAATTTTATATTAACCTTACATCATTCACACATACCTGTCGGAAAGCCTTCTGGCGGATAACCCAACTTCCATAAAGAGAAGCAACCAGAGAGGGAATTACAGAGGCACGAGAGAGGGATTATGGAAAAAGTGCAGAATTCAGCTGGTGGATCCTGCTGTGCTGCGGTAAGACAGGCTCTGTTTTTTGATCAAAACCATTACTGACATCTTTGACGTGTTTGCTAAGCTGTCAACATTGTAAAGTCTTAAGTTTTACCCAGCAGTGTTAGTCTTGCCTCAGTCATTGTTCAGCATTTGCTGTGTGTGTCTTTGTTTGCTCTTGAATTTAAGGGTCGCAGCACATCCAGCACACCACCTTTTGCTGGAGTCAGTCATGCGCTGAGATTTGGAGTTGTGGCCCTTATCGCTGGTGCAGCGTTCATGTTGTGCACGTTTGTGGTTTCCCTCTACATGTGGAAAGCCAGTGATAAAAATGTAAGTGAATTGGGATTATATGTTAAAAATGTTGACAAGTGTGCAGCATTTCAAACTGTAAAATTAAATCTTTCCTTCCGACTTCAACACTCAGGCTGCTCAAATTGATTCATTGTGCTCTTCCACATTTTATACGCAACAGCATAATGTTTATTTGTGTTCTAATGAGCTCACATGTGGGGCAAACCCCCTCATTGGGGTCTGCAACAGCATCTCCTGTGGTGCTTTACTCAAATTCTCAGTGTGCTAAAACTACAGAGGATTTTGTTCCATGGAAATGTCTGCGAGGGGGTAAATAACACAAGCAACATGAAGCTTGTTCCTGCCTCTGCTGTTTGTGCTTGCCACTTTGAGATTTACATAACTCGACTAATCAGTCATTTTAACATGTGACTTTGAATGCTGCCAGGTTTACAGTGTTCGCTACAGCCTGAACATCAATGGGAAGGTGAGAGAGGGCTCCATGAAAATTGATTCTGACAACAATCTGCAGAGATTTCAAACTGGGAGTGAAGCTGGGGAGGCTGTGGAGATTCATGACTTTCAAATTGTGAGTAAGTTTGTCCTTGTTCTCACTCTCCCCCACTCCCAGAGCTCAGCTGAGACCTTCTGTGTGCTTAGCGAGGTAGCAAAGTTGTGAATGTAAACATGGCATCTCTGTGATTTGGTGCAGGGAATAACTGGAATCCGCTTCTTCGGAGGAGACAAGTGCTATATAAAATCCCATATCAAAGCAAACCTCTCGCTCCTGGGAGCACACAACAAAGACACGCTGATGTTTGACCTGGTACGTGTGCAAGTTCTTTGACATGCAACGTTGAGAATTTGGAAAGAATGAGAGATATTGCAGCATTAATCTGAGTAAATTCAGAGACTGTGTTTGTTCTCTTGTCAGACAGATGAATTAATGCCTGTGAGGTTCGACGAGGAGTTCCTTATATGGGTTGCAGCAAAGCAGCCGCTGAAGAACACTACACTTTTGAGCAACAGAATTTTGGATCTTTGTGGAGAACTTCCCATTTTTTGGCTCCAACCCATTAATCCCAAAGGTTCTTCCTACTTTTTCTAGATTGTGCTTAAGGTTGTAGGAGGCCTTAAGCAGGATTTAATTTGTGGTAGATTTGTGATGAATGGGGGTAACAGCAAATTAAAATCCCACGTTCAGTTTTCTAGGACATTAAATCTTTTTATAGATCAATAAAAGAAGGAAACAGAAGGGGGAAAAAATATGTTATAGCCTACGCAGTCATGGAGAGACTTTTCCAGCACAGTCATTGACACCCTGCACAAAGACGATAATCCACAAAAGGTCACTGCTAAAGCAGCTGGCTGCTCACAATGTGTACTATCCAACCATATATGTGAAGAGAGGATTGGAAGGAAAACGTGTGGTAGAAAAAGATGATCTGGCAACCCCAGATCAATCTTTGCTGTCTTTGCATGATTTTTATTTCTGAGAAATTTGAATTTTGGGTTAACATTTGCCGTAATAGTTCAAATTAAAAATAAACGCTTGAAATCTATTGGTCGGTATGTAATGAATCTAAATGTGCTTCACCTTCTGAATTGGATCACTAAAAGAAATTAACTTTTTGTTAATATTCTAATTCATTGGCGTCAGCTTATATATCTGTGTTAGTCAACATGTCCTTTGGATGTTTTTAATATTTTTGGAACCCGGAGGCTTGCAGGGGCCTCAGGGCAGCCACAGAGTCTGACCTGATCCCACCAAAAGGAAAACTGCTGTTCTAAAATACACTGTAATCTATTTTAAGTTGAGCTGTTTTACTTTTTTCATAGCTCATTAAAATCTTAGCTATGATTGTTTTTCTTATCTGCTGACACACTTGTAATATTTCCTGCCTTAGCTTAGAAGTTAGTGAAACACTTGAACATCTTGAACATACACTAAATTTAGAGTGGAATAACAAAGTCCCGTATTAAAAAAGAATGAAATGGAAACATGCAGCACTGCTTGATATCACTGCTGCAAAGTGAATTATTTAAGACATCTGAGACAACTCCAGCTATGTAGGATTGAGCTCTGAGGACATGTACGGCATCTTGCGGATGTTGACCCAATACTCTTGCCTCTTGTGGATGGAGTAACAGATGGGGAGAGGAGAAAGAGAGGCGCGCGACGAGCCAAACGGCAGTTAGACATGCAGGACATCAAGGCGTCCACTCCGAAGAGGGACCCGGAGAGGCGCGGTGAGCAGGAAGCTGTGGATGAAGGGCAGTCAGCTATGGGGTCAGGGTACAATCCTGAAAACCCCTACCATGTAAGTGATCATTTCATCAACAACATTGTTTACAGTGAACAAGTCTCCACAGCTGGTTAATTTTTGATAAGGTTTCAAGAGGCATATTCAAGGCCTTGAAGCAATCCTTAAAGTGTTGTTTTGAAATGAAGTCTTGCTTTTTCACAAATTAACTTCCTCACAGCAGTGTTAAAAAGGACGGTTCTAGATGTTGTAAAGTGGGTTTCAGTGTGCTAGTTATCAGCAGTCAGTATTTTACCAGCAGAAGTCAGGGGTCTTAAAGTGTATTCTTACTGTAGTACGAGATCAAAGAATTTGGTTCTGTGGCACTTTACTGTGGAATATGTTCCTCATTAAATTAACATAGAAAGCACTACTGTGTTCTGTTTATAACATTCTGCTTTATTACACCACAAAGTAAATTCTGTATTGATTTAAGACTCAAAAAAGACTTTACAGTTTTCTCTCAAAATCATTGTTCTATTTGTTAATAACCCAAGCCGTAGCTGAGGATTCCTCAGCTACGGAGGACTGATGACCCTATAACCCTTCTGATGAAAAATCAGAAGGGTTGTACATGTGTTACGATAACACTGACAGCACTGCAACAATGTGAAGAATAGTGCTGGATGTCATACACTTGCTAAGAAGAAAATAATAATCATAGGCGACAAGAATATTTACAGTATAAGATGCAAGGTAAGGATTGACCCCAGGGATTTCTCTGACTGAGGAAATTGTATGGTCAAAAAACATGCAGTAAGAGGTGTTCAGTAGCAAGGGGGGTTGTTTACTTAAAATAAGACATCTCAGACATTCATACAGTAATCCACTTAGATGAGTCTGTACTTTAAGATAATCAATTATTTATCAATTATTAATGCACTGACGACTAAAATGCATTAATAACACTATCTTTAAAGTGCACTAAAAACACATTTAAAAAAAAAAGCATACATGACATATATTACAAAGTTATATCTTCAGGATCTTATTGGAATATTAAAATGATTAGAAATGTAACTAATAATGCATGTGCAAAAATGTTGCATAGCTATATTATTTTTATAATCCAGTACTTACAAATTCCTGTCACTATATTGCTCATCCAATTTCATTTTCTTTATGCCATCTATTATTGCACCCCAATACCTTTCCCAACTTCCAGTCCTCACATTTGAAATTAGTGACCTGATACATAAAAAACAGTACAGAGACCTCACTCAACACTTTGCAATGCAACCTAGGCTGACTTAAAATGGCAAAAGAAACATCATCAGCCAAATGCAAATATTAGCACGCCAATGCTAAATTTAACATGCTAATGGCAACCTTGCAGCTAATTGTGATTGTTAAATAGATCGTCTTCTCTTTAGTCTGAGCCTGAAGATCTGAGAGATTCTTCGCAAAATGCTGACTGAAACAACGTTCAAAACAGCTGTAACGATTTAACATTAAAACGTCATGTTGACTTTGAAAACAAGACTTGTATACCACATCAGCTGGATGTTGTCGTTTTGGATAATTTGCATACATGCTACAAGCCAGCGTAATGAAAGCAGAAAAATTATATTCTAGTAATATTTACAAGTTTTTAGCCTAAAAAAAAGCAGAAAACACTGGACTCCAAACAAAAATCATATGACCCAGCTTTCCACCAGTATTTAGATGCACCACTTACGCACAAATCACGCTAAAGCGTGAAATGAGTCTCAAAACCCTTGTGCATTCATAACCGGATCTGTGCGTAAATTAAGTTTTGTGTGTGTGTGTGTGTGTGTGTGTACCAGGTGACTCGTGTGTATTTATTTAACATTTGTAGGCGTAGGAGTAGGTTTGGATTCCTAACTTTCAGATTTGTGAGGTTGTAGTTAAAAAGTTTGTGTGTAGGAATTTAACGTTTGTAGAAAATTGTAATTGTGTGTGTGCACTTTCATTTTGTATTAGTAATTTCGTCATATTTGTAACCACATATTTACAAGTACCCAGGGTTACGCACAAATTTTCTTTTTACGGTTTCTTTTTATGGTGTTTAACTTTGGATAGTGCTTAACTATCCAAAGTTAAACACAAAGATGCTTGCACGAGTTACAAATCCAGTATTACACACGCACAGATACTTTTACACACGCAGAGGTTTTTGAGACTATTTTCACTCCATAATGAACACAGATGGCGACTGTTTGTGTGAAACCTGGCTTTAGATAGCTGGAACTTTATCATGAAATGTCCTTTTCCCATTGTCCTCTGATGAACACAATGATATGAGATGTTGTGAGATTATTTATTTTTCAGTTTTATTACTTTTGCATCTCAGTAGCATTACCATTTGTAGGTGTCTCACATAATAATTGGGCTATAACAATAATTGAATGAGAATGGAGAACACTATATATGTCACACTGTAAACTGAATATTACAGAACTAGAGTGCATAAATAACTCCAGTACAGTGGATCCCCAATAAAAAAAATAAATACAGTGCATTAAAGGATATGCAATAGCTTCTGGCACAAAGATGTAACATTGTAAAACCTGTTCCCACAATGCTCTGTTGCTACCATTCAGGTTCACTTGGTTGCATAAGGCAAAACTGTGACGCCTCGAGAAAAATTTCATTGGGTTGCCTAGAACAAACCAGTACAAATTTAAAGGCGGTACAACATATAAATAAAATAAAGTAGGATCTGGAATATTTAGTTAATGTGTTTTTGTTTTGTTTTTTTTTCCCATTAATGTGTTGACTGAGGAAGATGACTCTGTATGCATTTGTATGAACTGGATATACAAATGCATACATGGTCAGCATCCACTGAAGGCAAATAACTCAAACCTTCCACTGCTCAACTTAACTACTAAACTCCAGAACTCCATTTAAACTAAAAGTCCAAACTATCTCTTTGATATCCCAACCTTCTTTAAAATCTACTTTTACAAAACTGGAACTGAGTGAGAAAATGCATTAACTTCATGCAGACCCTTTTCTTTGCTGTTGCTTTTTCCATTGTTAGGGCATCAATCGGACATCTGAATTTTAGGTCACTGAGCAGTGACAGCCAGTCTGTCTTGATGAACTTCTGAACCAATGTAGAAAATTCCCACCTCTTGTAAAAATTAACATTTTCCACACAAAAAAAAAATAAATAAAAAATCTGCATTCTTGAGATGATTAAAATGTTTAGAACTTGTTTGAATTGCAAATATAGATTTAAAAATCTGATGTGCTACTCTTGTATATTAATCCTCTTTAATGTAACCACAGCGCAGCGGAGAGGCCAGAGAGGAGAGCGCCATGACCTTTGATAGCTTTTTGGACCACCAGGGAATCTGCTGCTCAGAATGCCAGCGCAGCTACACTCACTGTCAGCGAGTGTGTGAGCCTCTGCGTGGCTACTGGTCTTGGCCCTACAACTACCGAGGGTGCCAGGTGGCCTGTCGAGTGATCATGCCTTGTCGCTGGTGGGTGGCACGCATTTTGGGTGTTGTGTAGCCATCTTGTTTAGAAAGAAAGTGTCTTTTTTTTTTTCATCGCCAAAGATATTAAACCTTACTGCTTTTCTGAGCTACTCTTGACAGCGCAACTTGCATACTGTGAAAAAAGTTTTCAGTAAATGTTAGAAATCTCCACTTCCCTAGACATACTTTTCTTATTTTGTTCTGTAAAATTTGAATATGTACTGTAGATGCAACTCCAGAATCACAAATAAGCACATCTTTTCATAGCTCCATGCTAAAGCTGTAGTGCACTGTACTGTGTTTAGTAGAAAGGCTTGGGACCAAATCCAAAATGCTCAGCAGATCATGCCCCTTTTTCTGACTGAGCAGGCTTTCAATAAATTCTAATTACAGTATGCCTGCTTTGATGTTGATGTTTTTCTGTGTCACACGCTGTTTCCATGGTTCCACCGGGTGTTTTCTTCTTTTATTTTGATAAAAACTGAAGTGACAGCAACAGTTGCCATAACTTCCATTTACAGCTCCGATTCAGTTTGAGGGCAACACAGGTTTTGTGTGCCGACATCTGCATTGACATGTGCTAATGCGGGATGAGTGTTGTGGCAGTGATGGAAAACATTTCCATCAAAATGACAGTTTCATTTATTTATTTATTTTTTTACTTTTTTTTTTTTTTTTGCTAAAAGGAGACTGCAAATAAAACAGGTAGAAATTACGATCCCCAAAAGTTTTCTTTTCAATTTTCTTTAATTTCTCTTTTTGTTTTATTAATACAACTGCTTGTGTTTTCAACTGTAGCCTGAATAGCTCACAATCAAGAGTGATCTGACTGTTATCTCTAAAGGCGTACGCCAACTTTTTAAATAACTAAACGCAGCGATGTTGTGATGAAGGTGATTTCACAGAGGGTTATCCAGGCACATCAAATTACAACAGATGTGAAATTGCTCCATATCTGCCTCTAAAGCTGCATTGAAACTCTGAAGCAGTGCGAGGAGGCAACACAAAAGAGATGCTTGTCTTTTTTCTGCTTGGAGATTTTTCCTGGTTTTCGCTCGGGTAGAGGTGCTTATCACATCTGCAGTGCTGATAAGGCAGCCTCCGTGCTTCCGTAGGCTATATAATATTAATCCCTCTCCCACGTCTGCAGATACACTTAAAGGAAGGTGACAAGCATGACATATCCAGGACCTCCTGATGGCTCGTGCTCTTGAGTGCAGCCGCTAAAAGAGCCCCCAAGTACCCTCAAGTGATGTAAATTTGCAAGGGGAGTCCAATTTCCATCACAGTGCTGTCACTGCCATGGTCATTAAACTAAATCATCCTGCTGTGTGTCACACTGCTCCTGTTTTAAAGGCTCCTCTATAATGGAGTTATACTTGGACTACAGATTGGAGCACAACAGTAAAATGTCTGACCTGACATCACCTGTAGGACTAACCAGAATATTATATTTTTTCCTCAAAACTGTGGAGGATGAGGGGAAATGTAAAAAAAAAAAAAAAGTACTTTATTGTGGAGTAGTTACATGTTTTTAACAAGTTTAACAAGACAAAGTAATTATAATAAACACATTTACTGTGCTGCTTTGGCCTGGCAATCTGTCCAGGACGTACCTCGCCTCTCGCCCAGTGACCGCTGGAGAAAGGCACCAGACCCCCTCGCAACCCTGCAAGGACAAACGTGTTAGATAATGGATGGATGGATGGATGGCTGGATGGATGGATGGATGGATGGATGGATGGATGGATGGATGGATGTACATTTACTGTGCTGTACTGTCTACTGTCAAACTTTAGCCCATTTTGCCAAACTGTAACCACAAACATCCATATTTCTAATTGTATGTGACAGAGCAATATAAACTACAGTCAAGTGGAAAGAAACTAAACATTTACACTTAAAACCTTAAAAAGTGCATTTGTATTCAAAGAGTTTACTCTGGTACTCCTAAATAAAATTCAATGCAATCAACATCAGAAGTCACCTGATCAGTGAGCAGACTCAGAGTATAAACACAAGTGCTCTGTGAAAGCCCCAGAGGTTTGTCAGAGAATATTAATGAAGACAAAACATGGCAGACAGATTGGATATAAGGTTATAGAGAAGTTTAAAGCAGAGTTAGGGTGTAGGACAATATTGCAAGCTTTGAACATCCACTTAAACTAACAGGAAACCATTGATAAATATTAACAATCACAAACTTTATTTGTATTATACCTTAAAAAAAAAAAGAAGCCACAGTGTTTCACCACATAAGAAAGAAGCAACTGAGTAGAAAATAGCTTATGGTAAAACCTGCTGAGAAAACGTGATAAAATACAAACAAGCAATGAAATATTTGATTATTAAAAATAAAATTACTGTGACAAAATTAAATAAAAAATATTCATAACAGTTATAAATCCATGGAAAGAGTCTCCTTAAAAAACAATTTAAAGGGATTAAAAAATGAATTTTGTCAAACTGATCTTCTCAGGGAGCATATTTTTCTAAATTGGTGCTCTGACCAAAGAAGCTCCATTCCCTTTAGTCTTTATTCAGGATCGTGGTATGGTCATAAGAGCTCTGTCCTATGACTTCAGATTTCAGCAGTGCTGTTAAGAGATCAGAAATGAATTTGGCACAAACCTAGAATAGGCCTGAAGGGTTAGCAATAAAATCTTAAATTAATCCTAAAATGAACTTGTGAGCAGTGAGGAGACCATAAAATTGAAGTTAATATGTTCATTTTTTATGTTTTAATAAATAGGGTTTTGTACCATCTGTAGTTTCTCAGAGGTTTATAAACTGTAATAATTAATTTGAGAGGAGATTAAAATAACATTTAGAAAAAATACCGTCAAAGTAGCAGGAACTATGTTTGAACCACAGAACTGACATGCTCATCAAGGGTAAAGTGGATATCAAAAGCTATAACAACTGATTATATATTTATCAGAATAGCAGCACCTTGTAACTCTAGAGGAGCTACAAAAATCCTGAGCTCAATTGGAAGAATCTCGACAGCTATTTGTCATGCAATACAAACCTGCGTTTTATCTAATAGTGGTTGGTGGTGGCTGCACCCTGCTGTGAGGATCATCGATCAGACAGGGAAGCTGTTCAGATTTGATGGGAAGATAAATGGGACAATCCTAAAAGAAAACCTGTTAAAGGCTGCAAACAACATGAGACTGAGGTAAAAGTTCACCTTTTACATGAACAAAAACCTTAAATCTACCACCAGAGCTACAGTGGCAGAGTTTAGCTTAAACCACAGTAACGCAATAAAATGGTCAAGTCAAAGCTCAGACCTAAATTTAATTGAGGATCTGATGCAATACTTGAGATATGTTATTCAGATCCCATTCAATCTGACTGGGCTTCAGCTACATTTCAAACAATAAGAAACGAAACATTCAGTCACTCGATGTGCAAATCTAATAACCCAAAAGACTTTCAGCAAAAGTTGGTTCTTTAAAGCATTTACCCTCCTCTTTATGTTTATAGACTACATTATGCTAGTCAATCATGCAAAATTCTAATGAATACATACAATTTTGTGTTTGTTGAATTTTGCCAAAGAGTAATTTATTTGTTTTGTGGATTTTTTTTGGGAATTTGGTTTCACTCCTAATTTGTTGGCAAAGAAGCTCAGAACAAAGAGCTCTAACTTTAGACTAAAGGAGATGGAAAACAAAAATCAAAAAGACAGATCCCAACACCACAAGCGAAAACTCAATGTGGCATTTAAACCTAGAAAAAAAAAAAAAAAAGCTCAGAACAACATCAGTTTTCTTTTTCTTTTTTTATCCTGGGGCCCTGTTTCGAAAGAACTTGTCTCTTTTTGCCATCCCTCTATCTCCTGAAAGGAGAAATGCACCCCCATTGAGTAGAAAGACGAATGTGTTGGAGATCGGCTTCAGTGTGCGAGACAGTGGTGCCTTTTTCTTTGTCTCTCCCTCTGGAGTTGAGCTTACCCTGGGAGCCCTGCAGGCCAGGGAACAAACAGAGCTTTGTGAGCACCGACCCACTGCGCCCAGCAGCCACACTGCAAACCTTCAGCTCCTGTGCTAATAAGACGCCACAGATGAGGAATGCGCTCAGCTGACAGAGGAGGGGGCGCTTTCTCACATCCACCCGTGCTTTCATCATTGCCCATCATAACAAACATGGGCAGGCGGGGTGGGTTGTGGATGGTGAAAGCTCTCCTCACCTATCCATCCTCTTGCCACTAAAACCGAATAAGATATATTTGGGAGAATTGATCTTTTGCTGGAAGAATTAGGGCTAATCACAGCCATGCAGTCACGAGAGCTCCGTGTAAATATGTCAGTAGTCTGTCATAAATTTGAGCGTTTTTGCCCAAGAGGCACAAAAAGTGTGAACAGGAGTGAGAAGTGAACCACTCTAGCCGACATGTCCTACATTTGATTGCATGTTTTCCATTACACCCAGACATGAATGCAATAAATAGTACTGACAGTCCATTTTGCACCCTAACGATGAACACAGAAACCCTTTTAGGCTTGCTCATTATGTTTGTCTGTGAAAAAGCACTGCAATACATTTATAGATGCTGGCACTGGAGAACCTGTTACCCGCAGCTTTGCACCAGTAGAAACAAGCCAAGCTAGGGAACATTTGTCTTTTCTTTTCTCCTGAATGCTCAGAAATACATGGCTGGATGAAGGGTTGTTCTGCTACAAGGCTTAAATGCTTTTTAATCCCATGGTTGAGTGACCACTTGCAGTTCTGCCCAGTACTCTGCCTGCCATTTGCAGGTCCCTCTGAAGTTTTTCTGCCACTTGCTCGCCTTTCTCTCCCTTTCTCTCAACACCCCACCTCCTGTTTTGTATGCGAGTCCCAAATGGTTTTTAATCAAATGCCTGCTAGTACTGCATAAAAATAAAAAAAAAAAGGCGTGACTTGTTTATTTCGCAGAGTTAAAACTCCAAATACTGGTTATAGACCTGCCTGACTTCAGTGAATTATTGTCAGTGTTATGAAACATTATGGCAATTACTCTGCACACACTGCAGGGATTTATTTTTTCTTTCTGCGTATTGCACTTGGTTGCATGGTGTCCTTGTTACACTTAAATAGAAAACCTGTACTGTGGTGTGGGTGTAAATTGGACACAGTACTGGAATTTGCACCACTGCTCTGAGAAGGACAGAGTCTGTGTGTGTGACAGTTATTGTGGTGGTGCTGCAGTAACCTGCAGTGGATGTCAAGAGTTGTACTCAGGCAGTTATATTTAAATCATAACACGAGATGTGGTCTTGGAGAAGATAACGGGAGAATATTGCACATTTGTAAGGAAAAATTATGTCCAAATCATAAAATAATATTGAAAGGGTAGTTCAAGATATTTTAAGTTTGTTTCTGATAAAAGGTATTAAGAAGTTTATATAAATCCAGATTAGTTGGCCCCAGAAGTGAAAGCTGCCAGCTAGTCTGAAAGGAACCAAGACCAAAGGGTACTTTTAATATACTGAAGCACATTCAGTCTCAAAACTCTAGCAGTGGTTAGTGTGAACATTCAAGTTGAGGGCAGAGTTTTTTTAAGTGAATAACCAGAATAAAGAAGATCAAGGAACACAGCAGACAACTCACAGATAAGACTGTCTTACACCATGCAAGAGGCATAGTTAAAAGCATGGAAATGCTCTAGTCAAAAAGACCAAAGCTGAATAATTTGGTCTTATTGCAAACATTATGTTAGGCAGAAACCTCTGCAAACCTATGATTATTCACACAGAAAAGGCGGGAAACGCTCCACCTCTGATTTCCCCATGAAAACAGATTTCATGTTCATCCAATGTAGGAATAGCACAAATTTGGAAATTGTTCTGCAATTTCTACAAGACTTATTTTTTAATATTTAAAATTTACAAGGACTTTTAAATCCCTTTTCTACAAAAATCTAAATTTAATTAAAATGTTTTGTTTATTGCTTAGCAGTAAGAAGTGAATAAAATTTGTGTTTTTTGATTTTTAATAACAAAAAATAAAAATTTATAGTTCATTTGAGCTTTGTGGCTCACATGAGCTATAAACTTAATTGCTTTGGCTTCTGTGGCAAATAGTTTGGACACCACTGATGTCAAGTCAGAGAAGACCCAGCAAGATTAGAAATATATAAAACAGTTTTCACTTAAAACACTATATTTTTGGTATTTCATCCCGCTTCACTTTTGCCTCCTTCAACTTTATCATGGTGACACACAAATTGCTCAGCAGAGAAAATGGCCACAAATTTAGAACAGTGTCTTATGAACATGTATGTTTCTAATGTCTTCTAATATTGTGTTGAATCCCATGAATATGTGTATATCCCAACTAAGATATTTCAATTGTTAAAATCAACTAAACCTTTTAAACTTGATGTCAGATTTACACCACTATGAGGTTTTATTTACCTTTCATGTTGATACATGATATTTGTCTGGAACTAGTAATGGAAACAAATTCACAAAAACCCACTTAAAGAAAAATCCATTTGAATGATAGAAACCTGACCCATCTTTCCAGCTCGTCAGTCTCTGTGTCCAACTGATCTGGATTTGCAACAAATAAAGTTGTCCAAGAGAGAATATATCCATCAACTCTGAAAATCCAGAACCAGCACTTTAAAACATGCCAAACGAATAACTGCTATGAGATTCTCTATCAAACGGTGACTTTCATTTCAACTTAAATCCTTCAAATACGTTTCCCAGAAGTTACGCATCCTTTTCCAGAGTAGATTGAAATGAAGTTATAGATAGCTCAAAGCAAAATCAAATGAGGACTTTGCATCTACAAACTGCTGGGAAGAACATAACAGCTCACTCACGAAGCAATGTCAAGAGGTTTGCCAGATGAAAGTAAAAGTTGCTTTGAGAGTTGCAGGAAGTACTGACAAAGTTTATGAAGAAGAAAGTAAATGTCTTTTTAATCCTCAGCAGCAAATGCAACAATGAGGGAGCCTGCATGCTTAGATATGTCACCCCCGGGGCAGGCTCTATACTTAAGACTTACAACAGCCTCATTATCTCCCTCAACTCACATCAGATCCTAGCAGCAGTTTGTCACAGGCAGGCTCCTCTCTGCCACCAGGCATCAGACCAATTCTCCTGCAACACTACTGTACATAATTGCCATATGGACAGCGTTTTGGAGCCAGACTGAAGACTAAAAAGCCCTCCAGGCAGATTCCCCAGATAACTAAATGAATATTTTATCTCATTTCCATCTAATTTGCACTGCATTATAATACAGGAGTGAATTTTTTAATTAATTGATAGAACAGATCAAACACAGGTTTGCACTTTGATTTTTTTTTTTGGGAGGGAGCTGTTATTTTGATAATTTTCACAACTTTTTTCCCATGCCAAGCTTTGTAATCTCTCGGAATTTCGGCATCTCTTTATAGCCACACTATAATAAAACATACAGCAAATTAATAACTGTCAGTGCGCATAAAATGCCTGTCTTGGTTGTGTGAGCACTTCCAGTGAGAAGTTCTTTTTTTTTTTTTTTTTTTACCTGCCACCCCACTGATTAATTAATTTCACACTGTTTAATTAAATCCACAGTCTGGGGAGCCTGGGCTGCACCACGGGGAGCCGCATGTGAGCCTTGTGCGTACAGAGATTACTAAAGAGGGTCTGAGACTCCTGCTCCCTGGCTGATGTTGACGCTGACGTCAGCCTCTGGATACCAGAGCCTGATTGTGTCAATGTCATCTTGCAGTTGTGAGCCTTTTCTGCTGGGGACATGATAGCATGGCTCCATGTGTGGATTTCCAGCTTACATTTGCACTACCACAGAGAAGCTGAGCATTTCACAGTATCATCCTGAGAGTAGCCTTAAAATTAGATTAGACAGTATTTTAAGCTTGTGGTATATGGTCAGTGTACAGAAGCTGAAAAATTACACAGATTTATTTCTGTATAAATAAGAACCCTTATCAATATCAAAATGGACTGCTGGAGATTCTCACAGCATTATGACCAAAATACAAACAGTTCAAGAATAACCAGGAGCTTAAAGCTGCAGTATTTTAAAAAGAATATGCTTCTTAAATATTTGTTAAAGCTGTCCCGAAGTTATGACTGTATTTTCTGAGACAGATAATCTGTAAATATAAATAAATAAATAAATAAATAAATAAATAAATAAATAAAAAATCGAGTTCCTCCATCTCCTCCCAGAGTTACTATTGCCATCTGCAGAAATGCACTGCACCCGGTCAGAAACAACCAACAAAGAGCCGGGAGGAAGGTCTTGGCGCTGTGGGTCATCCTCATATACTCGCTGCTCAATGTGCTAATGGCAGAGAAGTAACTTAGAGTAAAACCATTTATCCAACATCATCTGTGGCCATCCTAACTAGCCTGAGGATTCAAGACAAGCTCAGGTGTCGGAAGAAGCTGTAGAGCTGCAGGGAGGAAGAGGGACAGAGTGAGCAGCACATACACAAGCTTGATTGACTGTGATAAGACCCTCCTTCAGGTTTTGATTGGTTATTTCTGACTGAGCTGTGTATTTCTGCAGTTAGAACAGTGAGCACTGGGAGAAGGCAGAGGAACTCAATTTGTTTCATAAATTATCTGTCTCAAACTGTACAGTCACTCCATGGTGACAGTTTTAACAAATATGTAAAAAACTTTTTTTTAATAATTAAAATTACATGTTGCAGTTGTCAATAGGGAGGCAGGTCTGCAAAATGATGAAGGACCCAGACGAGCTAATCAGAGGGAAGGTGGAGCAGGTGTGGTAGGAAGAAAGCAAGGGAACTGAGGAAAAGAGGTTAATGGGAGATGAACTCCAACTCAAAGGATCTACAAAGCAAAGGAAAAAAGTACAGCAATAATCCAGGAGACATAAATTCACATATACAAGGAAAAGAGAATGAGAATAAACTCAGAGATTAAACTCAAATAAATGAGCTATGGCAACAACGCAGAGAAATGAACAGAATAGGACAAGACATATTGAATATAAATATAAACAGTTTAATTTTTTAATTATGTGACTTGTTCCATGAGAAATAAAGAATCAAAAGGGGAATGATTTTTACTAAGACAAGCTTGCAGACTTGAAATGGTGATTTTAATCAAAAAGCACTTCAACAGAAGCTTAAATGGAGTTTACAGTAAAAAAAAAAGAAAAAAAAGAAAAATCATAAGCCACACTTTTGTGTAAGCATCACAAACATCTTCAGTATTCATACATTTTTATTCAAGCTGCAGAGTTTACTGAGACGTGATAAACTTTTAATCAGCATTCCTGCACGCAGACTGATACAGCATAAGCTCGGGGAGCGACACGCTGTTTGCGCCTGCCTTGTCCTGTGACAGGAAGACCTATCAGGTGCTAACCCCCCCTCCCCCGACCCCCTAACTCCTCCAACCCCCCACCTCCATCCCTCCTTCTCTCGCTCTCTCTTCTCCTGACCTCATTCTGTCATCTTCGTTTTCCTTCCTCCCCACTCTCAGGTCTTTCGTAAAGTGTCTCCATGCATTACACATTTAACAATGTATTAAAAATAGGCCACCATCAATCAGTTCTTTCAGCGGCAGAGACTGAATCTACTCGTGGCACCAATTTGATATGTTTTTCTCCAGGTTCAAGGAGGAAATGACAGTGGTAAACTTTTCACATACTGCTCATAAGGCTGGAAGGAAAGGAGCATTTAAGTGATTAGAGAGCGCTCGGATGTAATTTTGAATTCACATTTCTCTTAACGTACACATAAACATACATACATATAAACATACATATATATAAATATAATGAATATTATTATTCATGCATGTAAGCCTTAAGATGTGACAGGATACATGTTGATGGGTGCCAAGTTAACACTGCATCCAAAACAGTGAATTAAGGAGTGTGATGCATGATACAGGAAAGGTACAAGGTGAAGCCTGATGTAATGGTTGGAAGCGAGTCAAGCCTCCGGGGCAAATAATAGTGTGAACAGTCTCACTCCAGGTTCCTCACGCCAAAGCAGATGTTCAGCTGACGACAGCATTACTAAAGACAGTGCCCCATGTTATTCAGAGGCTCCTTGCGTTATCGGGTTGGCATGTCAGAGACTGTCGAGGTGCAGACAGGAGGCCCCGGTTTGGTATTTGTTTTGAACGCCATACTTATTTATTGAAGAACTATAGACAGGATCAGAAAGTATTTTCACGGTTTCACAGGACTTTTGTTAACACAGTAAGGTGTTAACAGGTGGAGGCTCCTTGTGAGCTTTGATGTTGCTGCTTTGCTCTGAGGCTTGATCCTGCATTCTGGACTTTAAAACAGACTGTGCTTCATCGCTGGCACGGGCTTGAAGAGGCAAACACAAACTGCACAGACATGCCTGGAGGACCACACGGGAAAAAAAAGAAAAATTCAGCTAGCACACGTCAACATCACAGGGAGAACATCTTACTCCTGTCATGAAGAACTGATCCACAAAACAAGACTGAATTAGTTTAGAGAGGTAGATATTATAATAAAATTAATCTGTTTTATTTATTTATTTATTTATTTATTTATTTATTTATTTATTTATAGTATGATACTTGCAGTGTAGCAAAAAAAAAAAATGTTAGATGTGAATTGTTGTGGTAACCTAATGTAAGTCAAAGTGAATCTGTGAATATTTCCAATAGCTTCCTCTGCGCTTGTAGTACAATATAGAGCTTTAAATGGCTCCTCTTTAAAAAATGCCTGCAAGTCACATTTTCTTCTTCATAGCACGTCAGTTTGATTCAGAGACTATCCGGTAGATTGCCAAGTGACGTTTTTTTTTTTCCCTGATAATGTTTTTCCAGGTCATTTTCACTTATTACCCCCTGAGGTGTGCAGTCTAGCAGCAGTCTTTACAGACATGACTCCATTACGATGTCCCGCACACACACACACACACGCACAGCTCATTCAACAGACACCAGCAATGGTCTTAACATATAGAAGTCTTGTCTGAACCGTGACAACACTCACCTTGAAACATCTCTTGAATCTTTTGCTGACGATGTACAATGCAATAGGGTTGATGCAGGAGTTCAGCGAAGCCATGTTAATGCCGAAATAGTCAAGGATGAGGAAGGCACTGGAATGGAATGCATACTTTAGGAAAATGACTTGCAGTACCTTGCATAAGAATTTTCATTTCATATCCCTTTAAACTGCTCCACAGGTTTTCATACTATAGTCACAAACTAAACAGTATTTATTGAAATTGCACAGGATAAACAACATTAATTACAGAGTAGACATGAAAGAAAAAAAATAGGTTGTTTTAAATAGGAAAAGTTTAGTGTAAAAGTGTTTGGATTTCGCAGAATCAAAACACTTTCCTCTTACAATTGAACTGTAGATATTTACAGCTCTTTCAGAGATATCATGGGTTTCCTGGTTCTTCCTCGGATAAGGACAGTCCTTGGTTGGCCTGTCAGTTTAGTCATGTTTTGGTAGGTTTGCACCAATGCCATACCTTTTACTTCATCGAATAATGGATTGAACATTACTCTTAGAATTGTTTGAACCTCAGGATGCCATTTTATGACCTATTCCTGATTAAACTTTATTGAAGCCTTATTGCAGTTTTGTTCCAACTTGTTTGCAGTGATCCTGGGTCTTCATGATACCGTTTCTTTCAGTAACATCATGCTATGGGTATTCTTTAAATCTGTGCCTAAGACTGAGCACAGAACGTTGGGCAAAAAATTATCTCTAATTATCTAAAGCAGTGAGACACAGCTCTAAAGGAAACATTGCATTGCATATGAACGTTTGCTGCACCTTTCAGATTTTTCTCTGTAACATATTTTGAAAACAAATGATAATTTTCCTTCCACTTCAAAATTAGGCACTACTTAGTGTTGTTCTAACATATAGATGTATATATTTCATAATTTTCACCTTTAGTTCTGTGGTTGTGTGACAAAATGGGACACATTTTATAGTGTCCCACAATACTTTAGTGAGTTGTACATTGTAGTTTAAGTTTCAAAAAATGTAATGACAATGCTCACCTAAGTAGCTGGCACCTGTTAGGATCCTTCTCATCATATATGGTCCATTTCAGGATTCTGCTGAGGTACAGGGGTAACCAGCACAGCGCAAACACAGTAACCAGGCAGAAGACAGTTTTGGCGACTTCTCGTCTCTTTGAAAGGAAAGATTTAATATACAGTCATATTAAGATGGATACTGTTATAGGTTACAAAATGAGATTGAAACTGGAGGATAATCTTATAACCTGTTTAATGTGGTCACTTAATGTATTCTCTGTGTTTCTCAACATCTTTCTGGTCATCAGCGTGTAGAAAATTGCAGTCCAGGTTAGTGGCATGCAAAAGTAAAAGCCAAAGAGCCACCAGTCCTTTATAGATTTATAGAACTGTAAATTAAACAAGACACATGGCAGAAAAACCGTCATTGTCCGTGGCAATGGGATAGCATCAACAGTACAATTCTGATGTACGTATTTATAGGTCAACGGGGACATCAATAAAAGCATATTTGACATTTCAAGGCTTGCATTTGATAAAATTTGAAATCTTCTGTTTATTTTGTGCTGCTGTACAGCATGACATTACCTGCATGAACTGTGTGGTTTGGATGGGGTGAAGCAGACATATCCTCAGATGCTTCTCTTTATAGTCCATTGTTATCATATCAAAGCCAACAATTTCAGGGACAGCCAGCAGGATGGAAAAAACCCATATCAGGGTTATTTCAATCATTGTCCGCACAGATACCCAGATGCCTTTGATTTGATTCCAGGATACAACAGCGCGGTATCTGCAAAATCAATGAGAAAATGTCATGGCTTGGGGAACTTTTGTCTGCAGCAATGAACAATTTATTTTTTTATTTCCATTTTTTCTAGCTGAAGAACATTTCAAGGACTAAAGCTGAACAAAATGTGTCTGCTTGATGAAATACAGATTGTAGCCTCAAAACACTATTCTCATGGAGGCGACAAAACAGCACAGCTTATCTCCCTACCTGTCAACACTCAAAGCACATAAGCTCAACACAGTAATCCCAACAGAAGTTTTTTGGATGAAGGGGACAAGTTTGCATATTATTAAACCGAATGGCCAATCCTCTGCCAGGAGCTGCAACAAAGACGAGGACAATTCGGTTAAGAGAAAGAAGAAGAATATCAGGATTGAAGTCTTAAAACAGAACAGAATGCAGAAAAGCAGCATATGGTGCAATGTGGTTTTTTTTTCAATGTTATTACACAGCATATGGCAAATAACTCACCCTGTATGAGTTGATTGGAATGTCTATCACAATGTGGATCAGATCCCCTGCAGCAAGGCTCGCAATGATAATGTTAGGTCCACTTCTCATGGTTTTATTTGTATATATGACTTTCAACAGAGCAGAATTCCCCACTATTCCAACAACAAACACCACCACAGAGACCATAATGTTGACATATTTGAAGGCGCCTCTGATTCCAGCAGACTCTAAGCACATGGGGGGCTGTGCATT
Organism: Alfaro cultratus; assembly: GCA_903066825.1. Lineage (NCBI taxonomy): Eukaryota > Metazoa > Chordata > Actinopteri > Cyprinodontiformes > Poeciliidae > Alfaro > Alfaro cultratus. The sequence goes on along the minus strand of CAEFZX010019756.1, from coordinate 38,081 downwards.
TTTTCCTCCCGTTGCTTGGGTTGGAAGAACCGAGATGTTGGATTGCTGTTTTTCCAGTTCCGAAAGACCAGGGGAAGCTGTTTCATACGGCGTGATTACAGAAAATGGGTCTGAATGCTGATCACCGGCCTGTAATGCTACAAATATATTTCCAAAACACAGAAGGAGAGTCACGGTCCTCATTGTTTCTGATTTCCTTAATAAAATCCTGAAGGGATTTTTGTTAAATCTGGGCTAAAAAAAGAGAAAAATGCAATAATTAGCATATATTGCCTTTAGATTTGCAGCAAAGCCATTGAGGTAATGGAAAAGGATTAATTTAATTTCCTGATCAAAAGGCAGAAAGAAATGATCAAACGGAGCTGAAATAGTGTGATACAGTGAATTATTCCAGCCTACCTTCAGTTGTACACACTCTGTGTGAAGCAAGTTGCTGTAAAACCTTAAGAAAAAATAGACTTTATATTTAACACAAAAGACAGCGCTGTGGTTGCTGTGCCTGTTATAAACGTTCATATCCAACTGAGAGAAATCGGGATTTTATAGACTAAAGTATTGTTGTCAGCATTACTCATCTATCTGTCAGTAGTGACTGTAATTACACCCCTCGATGCATCATTCTGAATGAAAGGGTGGTGGTGAAGTGTACTGTCTGTTATCCAGGAGTGAGATCATTCCAGTTTGCAGTGGGTATATAATTGTACAGTTTCTCCATCTTACTTTTTGCAAAACCTGGTGTCCAATACACACTGAAATAAAGTTGCTTAATTTTCACAAAGTGCTCCAAAATGTGTATTTCAACCTTGTGAGAAATCTGTCCTCAAGCTACAAAGAATTCCACACAGTCTTTCAAGTCGTTGTAGATTAAAGTAACGAACAGAAAGGGGAAATAATCTTTTGAAACTATGTGACATTTTTGATGATCTTGATGCACAGATACTGCCAGGCAACAGCGCTTGAACAAAAACAAATAGGGTGGGGGATCGAAACTGTACCGTGTTCAGTCAGCTTTCTCTGGAGACTTTGCTTTGTTTGACATATCACGTTTTGAAAACATGAGTCTGTCTCCGTCCCAGGAAGAAGCTGCCTCTTCCTCTCCAGAGAGTCCCAGAGAAGGTGACTTCTCCTCTCGACAGCTTTCTGACAACTTGGAGAGCCTGGAGGAGCATGAGACATGTGACGACAAGAGAGGCCCCATTGTTAATAACGTACCCGACAACTACTCCAGCTCCCCTTCGGAAGCTCAGATCTGTGCTTCGCCAGTGACAAATGACCTTGAGAATGTACACGCTGGCATTTCTTCCGAGGAGCAGATTGAAGAAAGTGAGTTGGAAATGGAAAAAAAAATATGACAAATATATGGAGTCAGTCTGTCTTTATGCTCTACATGAATCTAATTTTCTGTTTCTTTGGCGGGTAGGCCACTCGAGAGAACCAGAAGATTCAAGTACATCGTTGGTAGAAGAGAAACTGTAAGAAAGTAGTAATATAGAAATATTTATTTTCTTTTTTCTCTTTTGCTTGTTGAAGGCTATATGTATTGCTTACTGTCATTGTCTTCCTATAACTATTGTTAAACACCATTAGAGTTATTTTTTCAACCTGTTTAAAACCGCTCTTTTTTTTAATCCTAAAAAGTTATAAAGTCTAAGAAACACAAATGCATTCAAATTGTCTTGTATAGTGTAAGAAGGGCTTTAGATACTGTTTCTCCAATTACACATGATCCCAATTCTTCACATCACTTATGTTGCAGACTTGTAATCATTTTGTACTCCTGCAGCTAAATTATGTATAATTTCAATGAATTATGTAAACAAATGTTCTTCAAATACTGAAATTTCATGGATAATTGAATTTAGATTTCAAATTATAGCCTTATTTCTCTTAACTGTGGTTCTGATCCCTGTTTGGGTCAGGTAACTCAATGTAAATAAATGTGACCCATAGTTATGGATCACAAGATTGTAAAGAAAAATTAGGGAAATCACAAGGGGGCTTCTAAAATCAAAAACCTGAGCTCATTATTATGAAGAATTATCAGAAAAATACAAATGGAGAGATGCAAAAAAAACCTGCTCAGCCATTTTAACTAGTTTGATTGTTGGAATGCCAATTAACCACATATTTACCAATTGAATATATGGTACAGTGCAAAAGGAAATGTTCACAGCATCAGTAAAAGTATATCATAAGTTGAAGATGTCTCCTGGAACTAAATTTTAAAACTTTTTAATAAGTGTGTTACACTAAAAACTAATTTTCAGGACAAATAAATTATTTTTGCAAATGGAAATTTGTAAAAAAAAAAAAATAATAATAATAATTTGAGGTTCAGTGTTTGTGCATTCACCTATTCACAGATTTTTCTTTGGAATGTGACACCAAAGTATTTATGAATTTCTTTTTTGTTTGTTTGTTTGTTTTTTTCTTTCATTCAGCATATCTAAAATTGTTTATGAATATGACCTAAAATATTCGAAAGAAAATGGGGCGTAATATATATAAGCAATGCTACGCGGCATGCTATTGGCTAACCAACCCAGAAGCGTCATTTGTTTTTCTTTGGTGGTGATTGGCTGTCGCCCAAAGAGAGGAGAATTTAGGGTCTTGCATCCTTCGAAGGACCCGAGAATAAACGACGACCGGAAGAGAAAAACTGACGGACAGGTCTAGCCTTCAGCTAGCTGCCTAGCTTCCGCCGCAGCTTAACTCATGTTGCCTAGCAACCGTTACAACGTGAAGCTCAGGGAGAGGCAAAGGGAAAAATAAAGAAACGGAGCCGTAGTTTGTTTTTCAGCCATATACTCCTGAAAGCTGTATTATTCTTCACCTTTTTGTAGTAAAAGCTGTTCTACAGTTTTAAAAAAAGTCTGTTAGTTTGATTCTAAAACGTTCAAACTTGTGTACCACATTTCTACAAGGAATGAATATAAGCAAATTATTCATTTTCAAACATAATCTGCAGATTTCAGATAAGACATTACATTTAAGTAAAACTATTATGCTTAAAGGCCTAATTTTAATCAGTAAAATTAATTTTCTCAGGAATAAATTAAATACTTTAGTAAACCAAGAGTTTTATAACTAGATATTAGACTGAATGATATTAGTGTAAATATCCACTCATTGGGGGAGTTTTTAAAACGATGTGCCGGGGGTCAGGTGTTCTCTCCCGGTAAACCGAACCTGGAGCACCCAGCCAGCTGATAGCTGTAGCATTAAATACAGGATTAAATGTATGACGTATCCGGTACAATGAAAATAAGCTTTTTATAAATTTTCAAAGATATAATTATGGTAGTTTTTAAAGATAGTATATTTATTTTTTTTACCTTCTGTTTTGCTTTGGATTCTGTTTTGCTGTAGCATGTACTTTCTCGTGTTCATTTCTTGTACATTGGCTTTGTGTTGATTTTTTTTATTTGCCCACACCTGTGTTCCAAGTTGTGAATAGTCCTTTACCAGCGCTTTAGTCATCCCCCATACTCTACCTGAACTATACTTCTTTGTTCTTTGGTAGTCATTTACTGCTTTATACCTGTTCAAACAGGCTTTTTAGGATTTATTTTGTATTGGGTATGTGTATTTACCAATGGTGCAACAGGTCACCATTGTCATGCCTTCTGTGGCAACCAATGTTTTAACACTTTGTTTCTCTAATTTTAAATTTAAAGGAGGTTGATTGTAGCAATTAGCTATTTTTTTTCATATCCAAGCTTGAGATAAACAGATCAAACTGCAGAAGCGAAAATTGAGATGGAACCCATGTCTAAAATAATACATGTCCCTGAACTCCAGTAAATAATGATAACGGATACCCTTTCTGTCTGTGCACTTTCACTGACCATGTTTCTCCTCCTGGGTCAAATCAAAATAACTTTGACTGACCTCCTTTTGGTGCATATGGTTTATTAATGTTTCAGAAAGGAAAAAAAAAGAAATATTACAGGAAACTAAGCAGACTAAGCACTTTATATCACTGGTGGTTTGTCAAAGTTGGTTAAAAAACTTTTTCCAAAAGGGTATGAACTCATGCATAATCAGCTGAAAATGTCACATGGAAGACATGAAAGAGTTTGGTGTGAAAAGACAAAAACCGCAACACTCTGAAATCTTCTAGGCCGATAATATATATAGCAATAACAAAAATGATGTGGTTTAGCTTTGTCTCTATTTTAACCAGAAAAAATTCTAACTTAGGAGAGAAACTACTGCAATGTGACCAGACTTAAATTAATGTAGCAAATAGATTGAGTTTGATCAAATACATTCAAGATGTTTATTTTTTCTGAGGTAAACATAACACATCATTAGTGACCGCTACAGCTGATCAGTATCAGCAAAAGGTGTACTTTGCATGCTGACATGTTGCTTCAGAAGTATTTCAGACAGTTGAATGAAACTGTAGCTGAATCTTATCCCTCTGTTCCTCCAAGCAGCCCAGACTCACCACATTTCATGGAGGTCTGCTCACTGGATGGAAGATTTATTACTCTGGTGAGCACTGAAACGCAGACAGATTGGGAGAAGGTGGGGCAGTGCTTCTCTTGCAGCTGTCGAGGTAAGCTGTGTCATCAGTTTTGGTGAGAATGGGTCACCTGTTCCTACTCCCATTTTTGCCTCCCATGACTTATAGACATCTGTCAGATTCCTAATTATTTCTCCGTGGTGCAGATCAAAAGAAAACGAGGAAACTCCAGATGTGGCAAGATGAAATTTACAGTGACACTGCCGTGGTGTATTTGGAGGTAGGCTGCTCAAATCAAAAGATATCTGGTTATGTAAACAAGTCAACCAAAAACAAATGCCCTTGTTCAAATAAACATGCATGAATAAATAAGATCTGCATGCAATTCTCTGTATTTTGAGATCAATCTGTATTTTTGTTTTGTATTTATGCAGTTAATGAGATACACAATGTATGCATTGTATATTTTTTAATTACCAAATTGTTGGCGTTATGTTCAACAATTAGCAGAACCACACTCAACAACTTTTACTCAAAAGCAGGTCTCAACAGAGTCGTCTAGTAAACTTATGCATCCAGCAAAACACATAAACCAAGAAAACATTTTGGAAATGTGTTTTAATAATGCAAATGGCTGGGATTTTTTTTATTGTTTTGGCTCTACAAAGATCTACAAATAACCTTTTATATTAATATCAGACTGATTGGTTCATTGGATTTAAATATCACATATTGAGTGGGTAAATATAGAAGTAACTGAAAATAACAAAACAAAAATATTTGCCAATTTTAGTTATTAAAAATTTGAACAGCTTTGTGGCCTTGATTGCTCTCAAGTTGTTGACCGTGGCCCACATTGCACAACATTTGGACATCACTGATTCAGATTATTTGCAATTTTTGATCAGCAATTGATGTGCATTTTCTTTTTGCTAAAGTTTTTTTGTTTCACATTAGGATGCAGGAGAGGAGGAGTGTGATAGTCTTCATCTGGGACTCCCTCGTGTTCTAGCATGCAGACGAGAGCCAAAATTCACTCCTCGTGTTCTCCAGGTGGTGCCAAGCAAATTTAGTGCTTGGAAAAAACAGCTACGTTCTCTTTTTTTGTTGTTTTCCCTCAGTATTAGTGTGGAGGCTATAATATCTGAGGTGAAATGTGATTGTGAATCTATTCTTCTAGCTGGAGATTCCAGGAATTAAACTTAGGAAGAAGAAAGTTATTCCTAAAAGAACTAGCAAAACTCTGTGTGAGTACTGCCAGCAGCGTAATCAGCATTATAAGCGTTATCAGTCCATTACATTCCTCAGATCACTGAAAGAGGAGGTCCTCTTAGACAGAGTAAGTGTACCTTGTTTTACTTTACATCAATTCATTAGAAATGATTACACCACAGATAACCTTTACAAAATGACAGGATCATCTCATTTGTGGTTTGACAAGGTTCACTGATGAGTAGCACCAGCAGTGAGAAATGAGGGAAATAAACTGTTGAAATTGTTTTATCCAGGACATCTATTATGAGGAAACTAGAGAATTTGAAGAAATCTTGCAAAAGGAAAAGGAGAGACTGCAACGGAAATACACTGGTGTGGTGTATGAGCAGGATGATTCTCTATCTATTAGCAAACAGGAGTGGGAGACTGAAGAAGAAGGATGGTGAGCGGTCCAGTACTCTCTTTATTCTGCAATTCAATGGATGGTACTGTTTGCCGAGTGTCCTGAACCTTTTTAAAAATATTAATGCTCACATTTTTTTTTCCTTCAGATTTTACCATGTTACAACCACAAACTTGAATGCATTTTTGGGAGAGTTGATGTGATAGGCCAACACAAAATTATGATGCATGGGTTTAAATTTTTTTCAAAGGGTGGGTGGCCTTTGTGGTGGGTATTCTGCAAAATCAACTTTTTTGAGCTATACGTCACAATATATAATTCCCCATGCCCGGGCATTCATAAACACTTGCAGATACAAAGCTCCTTTCTCACTCACTTCTGATAGACTAGTGGAAGCAGCAACAAGCAAACACCTGGTGGAAATGTGTATCTGCTGAGCTTCTCATGCAAACTGCTTCTCAGTCCCAAGCTCTTAAGAAGAGTTACAAACGGCATAATGGAGGGGCATTGAGCTGAAGGGAGAGAGCAGGAGCTTCTTAAAGAGAACAGAGGGCAATTTCAGAGCAGTCAAATTGAGAAAGAAAGTTATCACACATAACTTTCTTTCAAGTTACATGTGATAGATTGCATCTCATAAATGCAGAGAAAACATTTAAACTTCTGGCTTTAATACTGCACCATAGAGATCCACAGCTAACATTATTAATTCTCTCTACAAAGTCAGCCTTTCCATAAGAATGGCAAAAAATATAACTTTGTTGGTTTAGCAAGAAAGACTTGCATTTTTCCACATCAGACCAATATTGAATATTGGGGTGATAATCCATGATGGTGACTGGATTATGCTTTTGTCAGAGTTGATAGATGGAGCTGAATACAGGACAATCCTGGAAGAAAAGCTGCCAGAGACTCAAAAACTTGAGACAGGCACCAAAGATTAAATTTCCAACAGGAAAATTATTTTATACATATAGCATTGAATTAGGATAATTTTGATCAAAACACAATTATGTGTTTGAATGGGCCAAAGTCTAGACCTAAATCTAGTAAAGGATATGTACCAAAGCTTGCCTATCCAATTTCATATGTTTTTTTAAAAAATAAAAAAAAAACTATCCTATTCCTTTATTTCCACTACTATGCATTACTATGTGTTGATCCACCACAAAACATTAAAAAGGCCATCAAGTGATGGTAAATCTTTCACCACCACTATGTAGTGGTTACTTATGTTGCATTGTTACATCTGTTGTGTAAACTATCTGCATTTTCTAATGTAGGACGAAATATTTGCATCGCCAAAGAAAAAGACGATTTGAGACCACAGGTATACAAGTAAACTTAAGGCTTCTTTAGAATAAGAATCCAACGAGATTCTGTGAAGCACGTTGCATACTAAACCTCTTACTGAAGAGATACAGTGAATCAATGTTCCCCTTTTGTTGCTCAGGCATATTTTCATTGCCAAAGGATACAAGATATGACCTTCTTGGTTCTCCAGAGAAATCGTCTTCATCAAGCTTTGTTATATCAAGGTCGCAAGAAGAGCTAGGAGATGAACCAAGGGTATGTATTTTGTATGTGTGCTACAGCTCTAGTCTTTCCAAAACAGAAATCAAAAGTGAAATTGTGGGGGAAAAAAATAAAATGAGGGAAAGGGCTAAATGCAAATTTTGATTGTTGTATTGTAAAATATATTTAGGGATATCTAAAACTGTGTATTGTGTTGCAGTCAACCAGCGTATTACAGAAATTCTACAAAGATGGGCATATTTTCCTGATCAAGTATCCTGATGGATCAGGTACTGTTTTGTATCCTTTGCATTCCGGTAAAAAAACAAGCAAACAGAAAAAAAAAAGAAAAAAAAAGAAGATAAATTACCTATGAGAAAGAGTTTGCACAGTGTTAATGGTTCTTAATAGAAAATAAAAAGTTATCCTTCTGGGAATCCAGCCATCGTAATAACCCCAGCAGAAGATCCTGACTTCATTTACATAATCCTAGAGGACAAGGTCAAGAACCGCCAGATGATGGGCATTTTCACACCTAAAGGCTGCGCTACGTGCTACCGTTCCAATGGATTGATGTGGTAACTGTTTCTTGTTGAATTATTTTGAAACATAAATTAATTTCTACATAACTTCCAAAATGGGCTTTGCTGCCAACTTTTGCTGTGGTATCTTTACGTGTAAACAAACAATCTGTTACAGAGCAACTGCAAGTAAATAAAAAAAGAAAATGTGTCAAAATAAATCTTTACATCTTTAATGGGTTATGGTTGACGTATCGTTCCCTTATTCTTTCAAATCTGAGGGAATGACTTTTTATATTTTTATTCTTTTAAATCGCTGAGAGCACATTCATGGGAACCGTCAGTGGTATGTTGATAATGAAGTTAGGGAGGTAATAATAACAAGTACTTATTAATCATAAAAGGATATACCCAGATGATTGGTTACTTCTAAAACCCAAAACCATACATGATTCACTGTCAGTGGTGATGTTAATAATGTGATGTTTCTTTGGTGTTTAGCTTTGGATTTTTCTGACTTTTCTTAAGAAGGGGTTTGGTGGTGGTCTCACATTTTGATTATTCAGACATATTTGTTTCAATTCTTTGTGTGCTGCTAATTTGATTTGCATTATTAAAAGTGTAGCCACAAGTAGTGTTTCAAATACAATGTTTTTATTGCTGAGCGATCAATCAAGAAGTTACTCAAATATTAATTGGGATGTAGGGATTTATGTGAGCCTGTATGTGTCCAGTTCTTTTAACTCGATAAAGGAATGTTTGACATAATCATTGACATTGTGATATTTATGCTGAACTTCAGAGTAAAACTATAATTGTTAGGAATCTTTGTTCTAGCATTTGATTAATAGTTACATATTTGAGAGATATTCTGCTTTTTTTTGTTGTTCTTATTTTTCTTTTACATGTTTTTAAAGGTTGAACATAACCTCTGGTGGAGGTTTCTGCTTCGACGAGACGGGCGATTTGAGGAGGCGTTGGAACTGGTTGTATTTTGACCCACATGTGCACAACCTTCCGTTCAAGCCCCTCATCTCCGCCATGGGGCCATGCATCTGCATCCACATACATTCGCAAGAGTGTGTGTATGTTAACTTCTTACACAAGGAATGCCATGTGCGTTTCAAAGTTGGCTCAGAGCTTAAGGTGGGTCAGCACAGATGCAAAACACATTATACATGTTTTGATAAGGTGTTTTCTTCACTGTAAAATGTGTGGTGAAGGAACCGCAGTCATGTATACTGATGAAAAAACAGTGAATTAAAAAAAAAAAGTTGTCTTTTTCTTCTTATCTTAAATACAGCTCACTTGCCCAGAAAGCCATGGTAAGCCAGGCCAAAGCATTTTGGAGAGTGACATCCAAATACAGAAGACAAAGATTTACTGTCTGCTTGACCAGATGCAAACCTGCATAACCCGCCCGTTGGCAAACATGCAGAACATAAAGCCACATTACCGTTTCATCTCCCGGCTGGAACAGCTTACCAAGCAAGTGGAAGAAAGGAAATCACTCAGAAACTCACAGCCCAATGCAAATTAAAGGAGAAATACTAAACCCGGTTTATGATTTGTGACAGTACTAGAGTTTACAGAATTTCAATATGTTCAATCTTTTGAGGATCTTGTGTTGTGGTTTTTCTCAGTAGCGACAAAAGCAAAAATGTCACCAGTCACACAAATACAAAAATTATCTATTAATTATGTATTAATTAATTTAATATGTTTAAAAAACATTTTTTTTATTATTATTATTATTTAAAAAATCTTAATATTTTTGTCTGTTTTTTAAATGAAAAACAGTTGTTTTTTTAATTTAATATCTGTCCATCTACATTCTGCATTCAGGATGAGACTCACTATTTTGACATGACGTTGCATTTTGTTTAACATAATAGTAAAGTTAAAACAAGATGTTTACAACTTAGTGTCTAATATGTAAATACCATATATACTATACTTTGTGGTATGTATGGTAGGAAATTATTTGCCCAATTAATTTCAGCTATCAATTTATCAAGCAATGCTCATTTCTACCACATCTAGACAAAAGAAAGCTGCTGACAAAATTCACGTAATTCACAATTTGGCAAGCATCAAACAACGTACAGTAAACATTGGTTTTCTGATATAAGATGATGTATATTTATTTCTGTAACATGTTCCGGCGTACAGTTGCTCAAATTGACGACATTATGACTTGATATGCAAGCAAGTCTTAACTGGAGTAAGGTGAGTTTCAATTTTTCAATTTATATTATAGCCTAGTCTTCAGTTTCCAAACAACAGTTCACATTTTTATAGAATAAACAATGTAAGACACAAACTGAACAAGTGATCTCCTTACACGAGACAACAGTAAAAACCTGTCATAACCAGTTTTGAGCTGCTTTTTACTGTGTTCAATCTGTTGCATTTTATCAGCATTTTTTCCATTTTCTTTGCTTAATAACCCAAATGTTTAATGCCCCTTTTCTTCATTGCTATGTTTGACTTTAGTGTTTTTTTGAGATGCCAGCAATGTCTGTATTTTTTTTTTTATCATAGAACAAAATGAAAACAAAGAGATTCTGTTGATGACTAAAAATGTTAACATCATATAATTTTATAAAACAGGCACATCCTGCGTTTCAGCACACCTGTTTTTTTGTCTCAATTTGTAATTATATTTTGACTAAAGATTCAGTAAATGTACATTGATAGATTAAGATTTTAAAAGATCAGCATTAAATGAATTGTAGTGTGCTTTTAATTTGCCTGAAGTTACTGCGAACATTTGTGTCACTGTATTATGTTTTTGTTGTCTTGTTATAGGCAGACTACGGTGATCATTTTTATTATTTAATTTATTTTATTAACAAGGCTAAAGTGTGAAAAACTAATTTACAAAGAAGACAGATTAAAACACTCTTGAATTAATATTTCTATGTCTTTAAAAGAAATAAAATGAAGCACCTGATTAAAAAAAAGGCAATTTAAGATGGAAAAATGTTAAATATGAGTGATATCTCATTTAATTATTGCAGAACTAGTTTGATGAAACATAACTGGCTTTTGCAAATGAATATTTTACATCATTCACTGAAAGATTGGTAATTAGTGTTCTTCCCAGACTCTTTAAATAATTAAGCTTACACAAATACTGATGGTGAGGATATACATTAATGGTTAAAAAAGGACAGCCTTGATAAGTTCAAGAATATGCATGTTTAAAATTCCAATCTCAAGTGTACAAAAACCACACACCATGCCATTATTTATTAAACAAAGATGGAAGTCCAAATGAAAATGTTTCTGAAAAATTAAGTTCATCTCAAAAAAGCTAGAATTTAATTAGGGTGTGCTTTTTTCACAGTTACACAACCTATTTCAAGAGGAAAATACATGAAAGGCACAGTCTTTAAGACTATTCGCTAAATTGCAGACATTTTTCTTTTGAAATCCTTCTGAAGTTTTCTTGGACTAATAGTAATGTCTACCATTTATATAAACCCACTTACACTTTATACACCTCTTAAATTGTTTTGCACACTTCTGGGGACAGATTGCCATTCTTATTTAGACACTTTTCAAAATAAAATTAAGAAACTCTGAAGAGGAAAACGATTGTTTCACTGAAGATTTCATTGACAGCCATGGGAGTTTCAGAGTTGACATTATCCACTTTAGAGGAACTGAATTTTTTATCCATAACCCTGGTAATTTTACCTCTTTTAGCCTGGGTTCCAGTGTTTATTAATGTTTTAGACATTAAATAACACAACCATCTACCCTAATAACCAATGATGTATTCCTGGTTTACGACATCTTTGTCATTACAGTTATATGAATTTGAGGTGGATCTCTACCAATGGCAGAAACTTGAGCCCAACCGGAAATAATGAGCAGTAAAATGTAAATCCTTCAAAGAACTGAATATGCAGTAATTTTATTCCAAATGTTTATATACCTACAGTACATGAAGCTTCAGTGCACCACTGGTGCAAAGGTAATCCACAACAGGATGATGAGATTTCAGGTAAAATAAGTCTACTTTAAGGAACCGTTGTGTGTATTTCTCTTTGTGTCTGCTACACACACACACACACACACACTCACGCAGCTCCGTTATTGTTCTCTGGTTGCTAAGTTACACTAGGGGGCAAAACAGGCTGTTTTTATTTGACCGTATTGTGCCTGATGCAACTTTTTGTGGTTTCTCTGCTCACCCCTGCTTCACAATGAGTCAAGACTATCACAGACATGATGCAAACACCCGGCTCGCCAGGCAAATCAACTGAGATGGAGACAAAAACAAATCCTGGACCTGTAAACAAACAGACATCTGGAGAGAACTGACCTAAATCTAGAGTTAATGCACAAGAGCTAATATGGAGCCAAACTCGAGCAGGTCAGACAACATATAATGAGGCTTGATTTAAATCGATTTATTTATTTAATGAAGCAAGAGTTGCATGTTATGTTATCTATTGCATATGACTCGCTAAAACAGATATTCGCATACACTCTTTAAAGAGACGCCATAACCATATTTTGCTCACTCGCACATTAAATTAGGCTAAACCTTTCCTGTTTGGCATGAGTTAGGATAACAACAGGCTTCCTAAAGCCTGGAATATTTTGGAAGTTTTTAAAACCTCTTCACATTTATAAGTTTACATATATTGACCTAATGTTTAGTAAAATTTCATTTTAAAGTGCACTATGTGCTGTGTCAGACATTTTTGAATAACTTTAAGCCTCATAAATAACTTGCTGGAATTTAGGCTCAATTATCTTGACAGAACTTGTCTTTAACAGAGTCAGGTATGCAGGACGTCATTCCCACTCACTTTTTTCAGAGCTGGCCAAACAATTTCTTTAAGATTAAGATGAGGACTTTGTGATAGGTACTACAAAACAATTACTTTTTTTGTTTTTGAGCTGCTTCCTAAGGCGCTTTGTGGGATTCTTAGGGTCTGTCACTTTGGAAGATTGATCTAAAACTAAAAATTGATCCCAAACTTTAATTTCCTGATGTCTTGAGATGTTCCTTCAACATTTCCATATAATATTCTTTTCTCACAATGGCATCTATGATGTGAACACAGCCTACAAACACATGTAATCCCCTTACTTTGCAATTTGGATGGTGTTTTCAGCCTTGCAAGCTTCCTTATTTTCTCTTCAAATATAATGACAGCTTTTCTGACTAAAACTACAGAATAAACAACTGTATTTTATTGAATGGGTGCTTGAGTTAAACTTTGAATGTTGGACTGAAAAAATGTGATAACGAAGAACTGTTTCCAGGGAAACCTCACCAGACATTCTCACAATCCTCACATATGATGGGAGGACTGTCACCAGAATCAATGTTGCCACACAAACAAGCGACGGACATGAGGACCTCGGTAAGTTTTCCTTTAATTCCTTGTTTTAGAAATCTCATTTGGTAAATGAGTGTACAATTTTAAAGATGCTAAGTATGTTTTTCTGTCTGCAGACTTTACACCAAAATATGCTTTGTTTAAGACGAAAGAAGATTATTATGACAGTTTGGAGCAGAGAGCAGACGATAAGGTATTCAGATTTGTAAAATATGTCTCCCTGCGAATGTCACTGACAGAGTCAAAGATTAGCTTGGACATCCTGAGCCGGAGAGGGTTTCTCTGACACTGACTCATTAATCTAACAAGTAAATAACACTGTAGAGAGCCAATAGAAAAACCCCCCCAAAAAAACCTTGGAATAATTGCCATATCTGAAATATTTTGGTATTGTTTAGAGACATTTCCTTCTTTTGCCAAAGTAAAACTGAACTTTAGTTTTCACAGCCTTGTCACATTGTAAGTTTTATGTTTTGAAAGCTGATATGACATGGTATCCAGAGACAAGGAGTTTCACAGTTCTGATTTATTCATGAAGCACAAGTTAAAGACCTCAAAGAATTTAATAAATTATGAAGAGTCTTTGTTTTTTTCCTTTCACTTCAGAGTGAGTTGAAGATATCCCCAGATAATGAAATGTTGGATTTGCACAGCAAGGGAACTCCCCGCTCTCCTACAGCCTGCCAAGAAGGAACAGAAGAGACCTTAACTAATCTTGACAAGGTATAGAAGAAAATGTCACTTACAAACTCCTCATTTTCCTTTTCTGGTTTAAATATGAACCCATTTGTGGAACAGGCAATTAATTCAGATTTGTTTTGTGACAAATTAGGCCTTTCATCACTTATTCATCTACAAAAGTACTGTAAGAAATTGAATTAGATTTTTAATATTTGACTTGCAATTGCATAGTAACACAGTTCCATGTAAAAGTATTTATAGCTGTTAACTTTTTCACGTTTCGGGATATTACAATAAAAAAAAAAAAGTGTTTTATTTTGTATGTATGTCATCAAAATCAAGTTTTGGGAAAATTGCAAAGGAGAAAGAAAATTACTTGTTTGGATTTTTTTTCCTTTGAATCAATTTCTGAAAATCATCTTTCATTTCTATTTGACCCTCTTTAAATAAAATAAAATTCAATCCAACTGATGCTGCCTGATGCCATCTCCAAAATTGTTAGTCTTTTGATAAGCTGATAGAACAAATGTCAGAGAAAGGTAGTTATATTACAGAATATTGATTCAGACAGACTGAATATGTCACACGTCAGATTTAATTTGCAAAAAAGCAACTAAAAACCCGACTCATTTATCTTTCATTTCACGGATATGTGAAATGAAAGATAAGTACAGAGGTACTACAAATACCTCTGTAGTACAGAGGTATTTTTGATGCAAAAGTATTTGTGCCTTGCAACTGTAAGTTTGAAGTCAAAGAGAAAAAGCCTGTAGTTAGTCTTAGTCTTTCACAAATACAAAACAAAAACTACAGTCATTCAAATTCTTAATTACAAGTACACAAACTGTATTCTTTAAAAAAATCTTACAATTGTAGACTGCGCTGTGAAGCGAGATTTGAATCAAGCGGAGTAGAGTAGGAAGGACAAGGCTGAGGCTAGCTTTGCACCATATGTCAAGCTGAAAGTGGAGCAAAACATTTTGTGTCTTGTGGTAATATGTATGGCTGAATTACCACCATGCTAGTAAGGAGGTATTTTTGCTCAGAGAAGAGCCAGAAGTTAAAAAACCCCTCCAGTGACCAGTGTTCTTATAGCCTACAGTGCTGAGCTAAAAGAGGTGAGAGAGTGCAGCTCAGGCCACTGTTGACATGGTGGCTCATTCATGTTAAAAACAACAAAAGCTCCTGTCGGTGTGTGCAACTAGGAATTGAACTGAAATTTAAAACAAAGGGGGGGAAACAGTCAGCAGTATTAAAATCCACAACACCTGACACCATCCATTCAGACAGACGAAATGAAACTTTCATATATGCAGCAGAATTTATATTATTATAAGGTATTACAAGAAATGAGTAGAATCTCTAAAAATGCCAGACCTGCTATTTCAAACCTCTTAGCATTTTGTCCATGCTTGCAGCACAGCTCCAGGGGATGGGAATGTCAGTTAGTCAATTACTTGCTCCAATCTGAAATGTTTTTAAAAGTCAGCAGAGGATAGACAAGGCAGACTTTAAAGATCTCCTGCATTTGCCCCGATAGCACCTTTACAAAAGTAAAATTTGTACTTCACTTTAAATTACCTACACTTTCGTAGTTAAAAAAAGGAGAGAAGTTGCCTTTGCGTTGTTAAAGTTTTTGTGTCACAGTCTATTTTAGGAACAAATGTGGGTTAAATTAACAACATTCCTTTCACCCTCAGCTCTACTTTAAGCTGAAATGGTATGTCAGATAAAAAATTTTAAGGAAAAAAAAATCCTTTTCATTATTACTGCTGAGACTGTCAATGTGCCCAGTTTCAGTATTTAGGTCACACTGAGCCCAGTAACAGCTTCAGAGTCCAGAACTCAGACAGCTATTTGAGTATTTATATTTTATTTTATTCATGACTTGGCACATTTAGAACTCCAGAGTTCAGGTATTCTAGGATGAGTATTAAATGCCGACCGGAATAAATCAGAATAAAGTTACAGATGTCACCGCATTCAAAAGATGGAAAAGGGGTCCTGCGTAGACTGGCTATTTATATACATTTAACCAAACTAGTTAAATTATTCTGAAAACTGAACAGACACTAGTTGTAAAACACAACAATAAGACAAGTTTGTATAAATATAATGTATTAAATAAGATTAAATTGTGGGAACACAAACTTTCAACATCATTATCTGCGAACTTTACAGTGCAGAACAAGCTACTGTGTTAATATTCTGTAATTAAATTTTCAGAATAAAAGAAAATAATAAATTAAAAACGCTGAAGAAAAGAAATCTTGAATTTTGAACCTGGAAAATAAAAAAATTGAAGAGTTAATTTATTGGACGACAGAATTTTTTTTGTTGTCAGTCACATTAGTTAACTTCAAGTGGAGACATCATGCTTAAATCCTTCATTACATTTAAATTCACATCATTCATTTAAATCATTCAGTTGTGGTCTATATAAAGCTTAACCCCAACTCGTTTTGGTACTGTCTCTTTAAATGTAAATGAGGCACTTCATCACAGAGCATTCGGCTTCACCCTGTTCTGCCATTTTTGTAGTTTGGCAGAAATGTGAAAATCTAGCAGTTTAATACCAAACTGATCAAAACATTTCAACAATATTTTAACACAAACTACCAGTTAGATTTTAAAACCATAAATCCTACCATAATATGAAAGAACACATCTTATAAACAAGGCCTCAATATAGCTAGAAAGCACCAACGTCGTCACTGAAAGCGTTTGACTCATGCCAAGCGGTTTACGTAATAATATTTTTAGACAAAGTCTTTCTGCAAATCTTTTTTGAAACTGCTGGAAATTGCTGAAGCATTCACAGTTTGAATGGTGCTTATTTGTGTAAAGAAAGACGACTTTCCTCACTTATGTGGGTGAATTTTCAAGAAAAATTAAATTTAACCAAGGACTTTTAAAAGGTTCTGATAAATAGAGACGTTGTCATCAGCTGTTTTATTAATGTTGCTCGTTTTAAATTTCATTTTATAGTAAATACAACCACAAACATTCTCAGCCTTAACTCAAAAGCAGACTTTGGAAACACAATTCATTACACTTAGTTAAATTCAGGATGCTTTTAAAAGAAAAAGTGAAACCCATAACCCTCTTCTTTGTTTGTTCTGTGGCAAAGAACAAAAAATGTTTCTTTTAATAAAGGAAATGTGTTAGATTATTTTTTGAATTTCGAATCAAAACTGCGTTACTGATTCCTTTTCTGCAAAAATTATCTACCTTGTTGCTCTACAACACCCCATGTTTATTGTTTAACAAGAAATGAATATTATTTTACTTATTGTGGCCCACGTGTCAAAACATTTGAACAGCATAACTTAGGATGTTGCCAGAGGCTGGCGCTTATTCAGAATCAAACAAATGCTGCATGTTGCATTATATTCAAAAATACAATTAAATTATACATAGATTTTATTCAAATATCTAATTTATGTTCTGCTGGTGAATGTATAAACCTCTCCTGAACCTGAGCCAAAAAAAGTTCCTATTGGCCCCAAAGTCAGGAGTGGACCCTAACCAACCACAAAATCTGCTTGTGCCTCTGGCCAGCCTTGACTAAAGTTTTGCATGAAAACAGGATTTAGAATATTTTTCTGCAGCAAATACGCCTCATGAAACTCCACTGCAAAAGTGCCAAATCTTAGCAAGTATTTTTGGTGTAATTTCAAGCGCAAACATCTTAGTACACATAGAGTAAGATAAAATTAACTTACAAGTAACTTTTCACCTAGAAACATGAAATTGTTTTAAGTAAATAATCGCTTAATATTGAACAAAAGAATACCAATTCCACATTTTTTCCATAAGTGAAAAAAATTGCCAGTTGAGCTACTACTCTTTCATCAATATTAAGAAATTATCAACTTCACACAAGCTCTTATGTCTTGCTTAAAAGTGACCTGTAAGTTAATTTTGTATTATTTCAAGAGTACTGAGATATTTGCACTAAGTTCTTGGTAAGATACTGTGTTTTTTCCAGGGGGTAACTGATGGAGAGTCAGAAAAAGAGGAAGACCAAAGGTCAGTACACAGCCCCAGTAAGCATGAGCTGAAGTCGAAAGAGGACTCACATGCAGCAGGTTGCACATACTCTGGATCATATTGCAAGCAGATTAAGGTTTTACCATCATTTTCTTTAATTCATCTGTGTTGTGAAATCTTTAAAAACATTACAGGACGCGCAGAAGTTTATGACACCTCAAGTGAATTTTCGGATTACGATTCGTCCACCACAGAAGAGCTGATATTGGAGGGTGAAAGAGAAATGAGCTACAACAGCATCTTCTCTTTCAATGTGAAGAAGGAGAGACTAAAGGTGATGTCACATGTTAAATGTTCAAATCGCAGTAAAAATGTGTAAAAAAACTTTCAGGTGAATATATCTGTTGTAGCACTAGCACAATCTCACACTAACAAACCTTAAAGGGACGGTATTATGCATTTTCCAGGTACTTGGTGGCATTTTATAGCACAGCCAAGTAACTACCTTCAGTTGTTATAAAATGCTGCGTGTAGCAAAGATGACTTACAAGAAATTTGACTTTGTAGTTTCACACCTTGAAATTGGGTTTCTGTCTCTTTAAGAAGCTCTTGCTCTTTAACACTCTGCCTTCAGCACATCATCACAATAATGCTTCTCTTTAACTGTTCTTAAGAGCATTGTGCTGAGTAGCAGTTCATATGATAAGGTCAGCAGACTAACAGTTCCACCAGGTGTTTGCTAATTGCTGCTGCCGCTAGTCTGCAGGAGCTGAGCGGGGGTAGGGGGAGGGTTGCTCTGTCAGGCAGAAGCTTGGCTGGAGACTGCAAGCTTTGTGAAATAGGCGGTGATTTGTAGGAACAAGCATATAGGCTGCCATGTGAAATGGATTAGTAGTTAGACATTCTGATCAATCTAAACGTAGAGTAAAAAATAAGAAATGTGTTATTTGCATTTAACTTAAAGAGGTTGTTAGGGGTGCAAACAATTGTGGTACTGGTGGGGTTATAAATAGACGTATACTTTTTAACAGGATTTTACAATGCACTCAAATAAGATCTCTTACTGCTCCTGTTCGATGCATCTCCAACAGAACATTAATTTATCCCATGGTTTTTCACACAGCTGTATAAATATGGACAAATTAAGAATAAGTGAAAACTCCTTCTTTGCATCAACAGAAGTTGCCGCTTGTCAGACGCTACAAAAATGGCAAAATATTCAATTTGGTCTTACAAGATGGAACTGGACATGTGTGGTATCCTCTCACGTGAGGCCTGATGATAAATTATCGCTTTGATACGAGTAGAACGTTGTCTCCTTAATCATGCTGGAAAGCTATCCATCGGGAAGACTTGCCATCCTCGTGGCAACATCGTATTCAACCAACTCGTCTTGTGTGGTGGTTCTGGAGAATAAAATCGATGAGCCACAGATTAAGGCGCTTTTTACCAGTGAAGAGCAGACCTGCTTTCATGAGAATGGCAACATTTGGTAAGATTTTCTATTTTAATTGCAGAAAAATCTGCATCCATGAGTCACTAAAATCTTTCAAGCGATTCCCTTTCTACGCTAGGGTTAATCTTACTTCAACAGGAGGTACGTTGTTCAGTGACACGGGAGATCTGAAGAAACACTGGAAGTGGCAGGAGAATGAGAAACATGTTCATGCTCCCCCCTGTCAGCCCATCCACCTCACCCTAAGCCCTTTCCTTAAAGTCCACATCAAATCCCAGGAAGATATCAGCATCCTTTTCAACTCCAATAAACACAGTGTGGAGGTCAACAAAGAGGCTAGTGTGAACGTAAGTTATTGCGTGACCCTAATTTCAGACTTAAATCACCCCTTCTGCTTTTGCATTTTTTATTTATTTTTTTTTGCTTTTTGTAGACAGAACATGTCAGAAAGCAAACAGAGCCAGTGGCTGACTCGCTTCTGCCTTATCTGAAGCAGAAGAGTCCAGAGATCAAGGCACTGCTCCAGAACATGCAGTCCCTTGTCACCTATCAAAGCAGCCCAACTCCATCGAAGGTCAGCCCTCATCCTGCAGATGGAGAGGCAGCAGCTGCCAGTGAAACGGCAACTGTGCCAAGAAGACCCCCCATAGCGGACAATGTCCTTCAATAGGATTTTCTCATTTATGTGAAGCGACTTGAGCCGTGGCGTCCCTTGAATTTGAATTTAACGACTAAGTGCTTTTTAGAAATAAAGCCAAGTAACATTAATAACCTCTTCTTTTATTAAGAATGTCCATAAATAGAAGACCTCTACAAACCAATTTACATGGGACAAACCAAAGCAAAGAGTACAATGATGACACATCCATTCTTCACGTAAGAGCAAAATATTATACTGTGCGAGAGTAAATGCTGAATTTACCAAGTTATAAAAGAAGTATAAAAACACAAGTTTTCAGTTTTGCATTCCAAATGTGCAACTAAACAACAAAAACATTCAAAGTGGAGGTTGTAGGTGAGAAGGTTCGTGAAAATATCCGTCTCTGCTTTCATTAGAGAGAACAAACTTCTCAGACCTGACTCACCCATAGTACAGGTCATCATTTGGCTACACAGACGGAGACTAACAATGCCTTGCAAAAGGATGAATACTCCTTCACCTTCTTCACATTTTTTCACCTTGTAACAACAAACTTCACGGCATTAAACAGATTTTATGCACCAACAAAATTCTGTTCAAGCATGTCTTTTTCTTCCACTTAACAAGCGGAAGGAAAAAACATGCTTGTAAGAATAAATGTGAAATGCATGACAAGCATTTATTTTCCCTTTGTAATTTCTACCAATAGTGCTCATCTAGATACTGATATTTTCACCCAATTTTTCTGTACAAAGTAGTTCAAGCTGAATTAAGAGCATCTGTGAGAAGTTCTTTTTGTATTTTAAAGCAATAGATTATACATTGGATATAGTTCCAGTAACACATGAAGTTGCTTTGTTCTTAACTATTCCACCATAGTCCAGGCTAGATGTTTAAGGTTCTTGTTCTGCTGGAAGATGGGCCTCTGCCTCCCCTCTTGGGTCTTCCCACAGCAAGATGCTGCAACCACTATGAGTCATGGTAGAGATTGAATATTTAGAAAATTTTGCATGTAGTGAAAAAAAACTATTGTTGCTCTCATTTAAAACACAATAGCTTATACAGATTCGGTGCATCCCTACCATGTCTTAAAACAAACTGTACAGGACTTCTTTTGGTGTTCTTGCAACTCCTCTATGAATGACAGTTATGAAGCAGGTGACAGATTCTCCAGCTAAATGATGGATTTTACTGCTTTTAACCATTTTTTTAAAAATATGCAAGTTATGCATCATTTTTCCCTCCACTTCACAGTAATGCACTTCCTTGTCTCAGTCTACAAAGTATTTGAAGGTCAGTAGTTGCCATGTGATGAATGTGAAAATGTTTAAAAAGTATTAATATTTCTGCAAGGCGTTGTATAAAGACTTTTGCATGGTAAAATAAAGAAATAAAATATTTTTGCAGCATTTTCCTTCCAAACCAAAGAAGGGAACTGGGCATATGACTGTGACTTACTGACCATCAGTTGCTAACTGACTTTAATAAGTCTGTCATGTCCTCATTTTTAAATCCATACCCCATCTTTATATTACCACTAAAACTGGTCCATATTAAGAGATGCAACGGTGATAATAAACCCACCACGGTAAGTAGGAGTAACCCTAAGACCCTACTTTTTGCGCAACAGGCTGACCTTGAAATGTACTTCTCCTATGTGGAGTTCAACATGAGTACCCAAACCTTCATCTGATACATATTTTTTTTTAAAACATCCATCCAGCACTCCCATCCCAGCAGGTAGCACAGATGCAGGGTCATTTCTGGTCATTCCGCCCACTCGGCCTCCCGGTCATGACTGAAGCGCCGGCTTCACGCTGCCATCGAGAGGGTGCATCGATTCACCGAACATTACTTATTCACCGACAGCAGCAGGTTAATCTGAAATAAAGCCGTGGAAAGTGATGAGCGCTCGCTGGGCCTGAGCTGATGCACTTTATTAAATGTATCTTTCCTGAAGTTGGCTTGAAGCACTTTTAGAAGCTGGAGCATCATTATTTAAAATATCTAAAGCCCCTAAAGGATGTGCTAATCCTACAGAGCTGTACCTGCTCCATAGATGGACATGCAATGATTTGAAGGTCTTCTCCACCGTATTCCTCCTGAAGCAAAGTGTGCAGTCTTTGGAAAACCTGCTGGATGTTATTCTGTGTGAAAAAAAGGAAAAAAAAAACATCCTATTACTGAGAGCTGGAGGGAAATTAAACCACATTTCCATCTGGCCTCTGTCCCCCTACTATCCCTGTTTCCATGTCAACCAGTGAATTTTGTTTCTCTCATTCAGCCTCACCTGGCACCTTGATGAACAGTACACAGGCAGCACAAATATTTCTCTATTAGAGTTCAATCACACTGACAAAATTTTTGGCGAGAGGTTCCATCTCCGTGCCACATTAAAACAAAAACAGTTATCCTGAGAGTCGATGGCAAACAAAGAGCTGCTGTCGCCGTCTCTCCAAAAATTAAACTACGGTCCCCTTATCTCAGCAGCTAATTTCCACGAATGAATGGATGAACAAGAACACGAATAAGACCTAACATTATAAGAGGTTTGTTTACATGACAGCAAAATTTGCACAATAACAGAATTATATATAGTGCCAAAAACACTTCAAAAACACTCAGAATTAATGTCATATTAATTTGTGTGCTCTTATTGATACATTTAAACAGTTCTTTTTTTTATTTCCTCACAACCATCTTAAATAATATCTTTATAGACTAGGCATAAAGACTTGTCTACATAGGATGCCCAAGATTGAATTTATTCTGGGTTTTATATAACCAGCAGAGACCGTGCGTCAAAATTACTCATACAGGCTTAAATATAAAAATACATCATTACAAATATTTGAATAAATGTCCTTGAGGAAGGTGTAGCGAAACCACACGTTTTGTAGCAATCATCAACCTTCTAGCCCACATTTGACCATGTTTCTCATCAAATCTGTTGAGTTAATTTAAATTAACTGGATTCCTGACATGTTCCTGACTTCTAAGTAGAGTCCATAACTTTGAGGTTAAGTGCTTCCAGAGGCAGGGTGCTGTGGTGGCACAGGGGCAAAGCACAACCCATGTATTGAGGCCTTAGTCCTCGTGCCAGTGGTCGCAGGTTCAATTCCTGGCCTGGCAACATTTGCCGCATAACCCTATTTCCTACTACTTTCAAATAAAGGCCACTAGAGCCAATAAAACCTTTAAAAAAAAAGTGTGCTTCCAGAGGCTTAAGGTTATCCTGCTTCTTCTATTCTTCCAAGAACCATTGTCCTGTTGGAACACCCAGTTGTGTCCAAGTTCCAGGCTTGTGTCCAAACCCATAGTACCCCACAGTATGATTCTGCCACCACCATGGCCTCATTGACTCCATGGAGTCAATGAGGTACAGTAATATGAGGTACAGTAATAATACCTCATATTACTGTATAAGGTATTACTCATACAGTAATATGAGTAATACCTCATTTTACTGTGTCCAATTAGCTGTTTGTCTTACCTGACTAAAGCTTTCTGCGTTGACCTGTTTATGACAAGATTGAAGGTGTCGATTTAAGAGCAGGACTTTTTTCCTTCTTGGTCAGCTTACTCTTAAATCAAAATCAAATCAAGATCTTAGTCCACACTGATGTAAAACAAATTTTATTGTGGACAGTGAAAGTGGTGTTCTAGTACCTTCTAGTTTCTGATAGGCTTGCACCTTTGTGGTTCCTGGATTTACCCTGATCCCTCTGGCCAACTGCCATTCTTCTACAGGTAAAATTTTGGACACATAGGTGATAGACTGTATTATATATTCTGTCTTATGCAATAACAAACCATGCCCTCGGCATGATTCTGCCAAGACCGTGCTTCAACATTTACATTGTTTCCTTAGGTTAGAAAGCCTCACTGTGAATCCCTCCAAAGACAATTGTTGCCATTTCTGCAACAATTGACTATTGCAATTTAGTTTGCCAATGTGGGCAAGTGTAAATTGCAGTGAAGCTTAAGAGTTAAATTAAGATCAGATGCATCTTTTCTGGTCAGCGTTTATCAGTCCATCCTGATGTGAAACATGATGCACTATAAACAATGATAGTGGTGTTCCATCTTAAGATTCATAGACTTTCCTTTCTTAGCTCAATGAAGCAGGATAAAGAAGAAGGCATTTTGGGAGCAAAGTGATGCATCATATCAGTTGACGTGCATCAACTGGTGCGTTTAACACACTTAAGATGCTTTGCATTGAAGTGCTTGCGGAAAAAAAAAAAGAAATCACTGGACTCCAGGTTTGGATAGTTCAATGTGAAAGGTCACTGCTTCTGAAGAGAACAGGTTTAGAAAGGATCGCTGGGCGCTCTGCCTCATAGCCTTGGGTGCTGACAAGCGAAGAGACGCAGCCAAAGTGGTTTGTTTGATGGAAAAGAATGGGGCACATTTTTTTTTGGCAGATGACTGACACAGCTGATCTGTGATGTCGTTAATAGTAATGTTCTAGAATGGCTCCAACCTCAATTGATTTTGTTTAAACGCCAAGACTATCACTGGAAACCAACTTGTTTTGATTAAGTGTGGCCAAACACTTGGACCAGGACCCAGATAGGCCAACAAAACACCTGTGGTTTATCTTCAATTAACTAAAGGACATTTGCTAAATATTAATCTGTGTGTATGCACATTATAGCCAATAAGTATATTTTTGACTGTGTGGATTTAAGAAAATCCACAGAAAATTCTGACTTGTGCATCCAAATGTAGTTGGATCAAATATTCACACTCATGATGAATGCACAAAAACCATAATAGTATCCTCTACAATAGCAGAGAGAAGTATTGTAACTTCAGCAATCTGACGACACTCTGTAAATAATATAATCTTATATAACTAACTGAAATTTAAACAGCAGGGTAAAGCTGGACAGTAAATAAGGAAGCAAATAACTTTTTTAAGCCGTTATAATGACTTAAAAAGAAATCGAGTCATCCAGTAAATGTCAACCCTCTGCTTTTCTGCCACCCACCCGAACAGGCTTAAAAAGGATGAACTCTGTGTCTCTGTTGGCCAAGTACAAGGACATGCTCTGTAAAGTGCTCGGCAGCTTGCTCTTCATCACCCGGTATGTGGCCATCACTATATCGTTGATCTTTGCTGAAAAGAGAGAGGAGAGGAAGAAAAAAAATGTATATGCTGAAAAAAAGACAAAGAAAAACACTGGCATAACCTCTAGCATTTGCCATATGGGCCTTGATGAATTGCTTCATGGTGTTTTCCTGAGACAAATCTTACCTGGCTGAGCCCAAGGTTGCTGAGACAGGCTGTAGGTGGGACCACCTTGGACGGCCATCGTTTTCAGAGCTGAAACCTGAGCAAAGCCACAACAAAACATTACAGCTTGACAAATAGCAGAGCTGCCAACTCATCCGTTTTTGTTTTGAAATAAAGGGGAAATAAATAAAGCACTTACCCCAATTTAAACAAAGAGACATATTTAAAAAAAGCATTATTTCACATTTTTCACTTAGGTATTAAGACCTTCTGTGGCAAGTGAATAAACAAATGATTACAAAAAAAATTTTTAAATAAAAAATCAAAAGCTGAAAAAAACATGAAGGTCGAAATGAGCTGTTTTAGCCTGAGGCTAAGTCTGCCTTCACGCTAACTGTTACCTTGGTGAGAAACTCCTCAAGGTTCCCCACAAAGATCTGAGTCTGCTGCTGGATAAACTGCTCACAGCTGAACTTCAGGTGTCGGTCCACATCCTTCTTTGAGTCAATGTAGTGCTCTTTTATCTCTGGTGTTCCCTGGGGGGTCATAGAAAAAAGGATTTAGTGCCATCAAGCAGGAGCTCCCTTAGGCAGGGTGCTATCAAAGCACATAAAATGAATGGTATGTTTAGTATGAAAGGTGAAGGGAGACATAAAAAAAAATACTCTACCTCCAACAGGAATTCAAGTATGGCATTGTGACTATTGAGTCGGAAGAATTTAGGAACAGCCTTGGGGTTCAGGATTTTGAAGGCAGCGTCTTAGAACAAAGCAAGAGAGATTAAATCTGAGTTGGTGCAGAATTAGAGTGCCATCTAGTGCTGGAAAACGTAACAAGCCAGTTAACGGAGATGAGGGCGATAGGAGGAGCCACTTTTGCCCTGAGAGGCATCGGTTAATGTACGTTATGTGGCTGGATTACAATTTCCACATTAATTGTTGCCACCGGTGCATGTGATAGGCACAAGTTGCTTAATGAGCGTGAAAATGTAATGACTGGCTTTATGGAGCTGAACATCAACGTTCCCCTCTGCCTTTAATTATCTTACCTCGCGTTTTTTTCAGGTCCAGTGAGATTTCCTTGATGGCAAAATCAGTGTGAAATGGGGCAATCTGTTCACGCAATATCAGCAGGTGCTTGATCAGGAAAAGTTGCCCATCTATTTGAGTCTGCAGGAAGGGAAAGCACAGTGATACATCTGCTGACTGTCTAAACTACCATGAATACAAAAAGACACAGGAATACAAAAAGACAGGGTGATAAGCAAAACGACTAATCATTAACTGCTGATTAACTGTAGCCAGAATATGAATATCACTGTAACAAATAAGAGAGTTAAAATCATGTGTTGCTCAGTCAGCAAGTAAAGCTTTTGTGAAGAAAAAAAAAAAGAAACATCAACAACATTGGGTGGGAACACATCCCCTGAGATTAATGCTGCTGCTTTAATTTAAAGTGGAAGGTTGAAATGCCACTGAGCACTAGATACTGACAGCAAATTTGGAGGTGAGAAAAGCCCATAAATAAAGGATGGGTTTGCTGGATTCTCTGTGGAGCTTCAGAACGCCTAAATTATTAAATTAAAAACTTAAATGATTTCCTTTATATAAAAATAATCCCTAAAATAAAAACATGAGCAAAACCAAAAACTAAAATGTAAATAAAAATATAGTAAATTTTTTATAAAATCAAAATATACAAAAATTCTGACAAAAAAAAAATATATATATATATAAAAAAAATAAAATACAACAAACTTTTAAGTAAAGTGATTTAAAATATACATTTACCAAAGTACCACATGACTCCACTTAAAGGATTTTATTAAACCGTAGCTAAAGTCAAAGATTTCTTTAACTAGTCATAGATTTCACAAGCAGCTGATTTTAAAGGTTACGCTATGAGTGAAACATTCATCATGGATGTCCAAACTTTCAAAGTTCACAGAAAGAAAAAGTTTTTTTGTGAGCTGATGTTATCATTCTAAAAACCTTTAAAAACTTAACAGAACATGCCAACCTTGTATTTAAGGATGATATCAGAGGCCTTAAGCAGCGACTGGATGCAGGCAGATAAGGCTTCTTGAGATAAACCCTGAAATACTGCTCTCTAGAAAAAAAATAATACAAAGACTTGGTGTAAAACAACAAGTAGATGAAATGGAAAAAAAAAACTAAAAGTAAACACTACAAATCCTGCAGCACTTTAAATTAGTTTCCCATAAACAAGGAAGTCTTACATCAATGCATCTGTAGAGCTTGGACAAACAAACCAGGGTTCGCCTGACAGTGGGGTACCACATGCCGTGCAGATCCGCGGGAGACACAGATGTCTGAAGACGAGAGGGTTCCACGTTGCCTGCTTTGGTGCAAAAATGAGAAGACATCAGGTAAATTGTAGCAGTCCATGTTGGAAAAATAAAATCACAACCTGAAGGAACAGACCTGCATTACTGTTTCTTCTTCTATCGGCGTCTTCAAGCTGAACATCAGAAAACACAGACTCTTGTGACATCTGCTTCATCTGTTCCTCCTTCAAGCTCTGGGCAATTCTCTGTTGTTGACGAGAAGAGCAAAAGACAGGATAGATCGAATACAAGAAAATACAATTCTGTAAAGCTAGCAACAGCTTTTAGAAGCTAACCAAAGCAAACCTCAGCAATCAAATCCCTGTACATTTTAGCAGTCAAAGACAAAATCTAAAGTTTTTCTTCATGAAATGTGAAGATAGTCACTCCTGAGGTTTCCCTACATAAATAAGAGTTTTAAGAAAAAAGTAACTACTGTAGAAATAGAAGTTGAAATTAGAATTTTTCTCTTCTTTTTCTTCATCTTTATGTCAGTTTTTCTTCATGGAAACTGACATAGAATGAAATGCATCTGAGAGAAATAAAACAACAGAGAATAAACAACGCAGACATCACAATACTACAGAGGCAAGGAGTGAAAATGCTTTGCAGCCCAACTCATTTCAGAGTTTCATAAAACTGCTTCCATAAATGCTAAAATCATTTCTATTAATCAAAAAGAAATGAAATGGACCACAGCATTTATGAATTATGTTTGCCTCCAATACGGCCTAAGCGAAAGATGTTTAAAAAAAAAAAAAAAAGGCTATACCATTTCAGAAAACAAGACTCACCTCCATCATCTCCAGTTTTTCAGGATAAGCCAGATCACCTGGAGCTGGATTGTAACCTGTGATATCAGTCTGGATGTAAATGTGGGTCCTGTAGACCAGCCTCTCCTGAACGTCCTCCAGCATCTGCTTCACCACGGCATCAAAGGCGCCCAGCTGAGCAGCTACAAGACAGAACATGGTGTCAGTTTAGCCGACAGCAAAACCACAACAAATGAGACAAAAGATTATGCTAAAATGTAATCATTCAGTAACAAACGTAAAATAAAATGCCACAATGTTTGTCTCTAACAAGTAGCTGTTGGAAAAGCTGTTTAAATTCCTAATACAATAGCAATATAATATATTAATTTAATTCTAAAGCTCGTCTTCAGAGTCAATTAGGTTTATTGCCATTTCTTCAATACACATAATGTCCAAGAACTTAAAACGAACTGATTAAAATTATATTCAATCATAGAAAATCAGTTCGGATTAGTCCAAATCATTTAAATGCACTCCAATAATATGTTCGGATTTTGATCCAGTTACATACAGTACAATTTAATCTGAGTTTTAAACAAAACAATCAAATTCAGTAGACTGTAATGCAAATCAGAAGTGTTCTGCCTAGACAAATGAGAAAGAAAGATTTATGAGTGGTATTAACCTTTAAGAGAGCTGTCAATTTTATACCGTTTTTAACATGACCAAACTGAACTAAGATCAGCTCTTGGTGGCACAGTTAAACAGAGCTCAGCCAAATAGTGAATTAAAGATGTAACTTTAGAACCTTTCGAGATAAACGTTAATCTCTTCATGTTACAACCAAAGCTGTGACATTTACCCTCAAAGGTAAAAGCTTGTTGACTGCTGTGTCGTTGTGCATGTGTAGTTCAGGCTTCTGTTTACCCTGTGCATCACTCGTCATTAGTGATGTTTTAAGCTTCTCCATAACAATTTTCTATTTAGTTGAACTGCAACAACATTAACTGAACCCTTGTGCTCCAGCAAGCTAGAACTCCACCTAGTTTCTATTGTTGCAGCACAAAGTCTTATGTTGCAGGAGCACCAATGAAGAATGAAGTTATAGCTTAAGGGAGTCACTTATAGCATTAAACTATGACCGTTATAGAGTTAATCATAGACTAAAGAACTTTAAAATATGAGAAGTCTGTCAGCACATAAAACCAGAAACAAGGTCAAAATTTTTGACATGTTATGTTTACAGCTATAACATGAAAATATGTTCGATAATCTGATAGGTAAACTACTTTACAGGGCATTCTGTGTGAGCAAAGAGAACAGAAGAGATTATACTGATATAATTAAGATGGGAAGAAACAGGTTGAAAATGTGGGATATTTAAAAAGAACATGGTTACCAATGCTTGATGTCACAATCCTTGCATATGAAAATGTGTTTATTTTGGGACTGAAAAATCAGCCCAGAATATTTAGGTGCTGAACAGTGTTTTCTGAACTGTGATAAAGCTGCTGATAAAATGCGAGCTGCCCCAACACCGAATTGGTAACATTATCCAACAAAATCCAACCGACTGAACTACCACTTTGCAGCAATCTTTCTACCTGAATAAGGATTTGAGGAAAAAAATAATAAAAAATTTAACAGAAAGAACCTCCAGCAGAACATGGCTCAGTATAACCAGCCATCTCTAACAAATCAGTCTTGGTTCATTTGAATATATTATGGTAGTCTGTCCTGGGGTTGTTTCTAAAGGAAAAAAAAAAGGCTAAACTGTATTTTTTTTGTACAGTTTAGACTGTATCAGTTGACTAAAGACTCTCCACATTTGTATTTGTTTGTTTTCCCTTTATGAAGTAAGTTTTTACTTCTCTGGGCATTTTGTAGGGTTTTCAGTGCAATCCTGTCAAGAATCTACCTACTAAATATTTTAGCTGACCAGTGTTTAACTTTTCCCCTCTCTCTAGTAACAGTTTGTTCTCTAGTCTTTAGTCCGACGGACACAGAGCTCACAGCAGTAAAGATTTATGCCCCTCTCATTTTTTCTGTACAGGTTAAACTAAGACTTTTCTGACAGTAGTATGTCTGGCCTGCAGCCTAATCAATGTTTGTATTGAATTAAGGTATTTACAATATAATTGCAACTGCTTAAGCTAGCAATGATCATAGTAGATGTAGTCAGTAATCTATTTGCAAACAGCTGGATGTTTTATAGTTTTGCATTAAAATTATATTCTGCTCCAGTATGAATGCAAATATTTCTATAGCAATCAAAGAGACAAACAAATATCCTTTCTAAAACATGTTCCTCCCAGTACTTTAGGTGCTTTGCAATGCGGTAAATGTTGAAAAACAGTTGCTTTTACTGAATTTGCCACAACACACACACAAAAATAGGGACAATTTTAAAGATGTGGGTGCAACCATTAAACCGTGTCAACACACACACAGAGAAAATAGCTGCAGGCAGAATACTGGTAATTGTGACAGCAGCATGAGAAAACCTGATAAATCTACACTCACTTACATTTTAGATTCCTCTTCCACAGAGGTGTTTTATTTGAGCAAAGTGTTGTGCAGAGCAAATGTGGAATATGAAATGAGCAATCGGGTATTACAGTCTTTATCCTCAGCAAAGTGTAGTTACATATTTTAGGTTAAATGCACGCCGCTCTGGCAGGGAGCTACAACAAAGACATTGAAGTGGCTTAAACAGTAACACAGCTGTCTCTTTTTTCAATCTATAGTGCCTTAATGCCTTTTAATGGGGGAAGTCTTTGCTTAGACTAATATCTCTTAGGGATGAAACTAAATGAGCCCTTGGTTCGCTTCTTTGAGTTTAGTTCAGCATCTATGTAAAAATAACTTTGCTTCCAGGCTCAGAGTTAGAGGGTGCACCAGCAGCAATATTGTTTAGTAAAAATGAGGTAGATGTAATTCATTTAAGTAAATTATATCTCAGTTTTCATATTAAAGCTGCCATACCCTAGTGAGCAGCTATAACTTCACAGCCACATAGCAGTGGATTTTATCTGGAATTTTATGCAACAGACTGATACAAAATATTGTGTCGTGAAATGAAAATAATACAAAACTTGCAATTTATTTTGGGGGGGGGAGTCTAGAATCCCTTTGTACTGACCACCTGCTAGACTTAATTAAGATCCAGTGCATATTAAAAACAACATGATGGTGGCGCTGTCACGCAGTGGAGATGCTTTCTTCAACTGGTCAGGAACCAAAACACACAGCAATCATGAAAGAATCCATCTATTCCTGAAGTACATTTAATTAAAGAAAAGTGGTAGGAGAAAGTTATTTACAGAAACCAAGTAAAATGCAGTCCTCTTTATTATCCCTCACTCTTAGGATGCAGGGACTCCCCATGGCAAATATGGGAACCATGTGCTTTCCATGGGAACCAAACATTTTATAAACGAGACAAATTTCACGACACATTAAAATTCTTGGAGCTCGAAAGTTTTTACACTGTTCTATAATTGTGATATAGCATTGGCTTTTTATTCAAGGACATTAGGCATTATTTATATATAAAGATGCAACTGTAAAGCAACACAAATCCATAGTTTGTTTTGCATTGTCATTTGAACAAAATCTAAAAAGAAACTATGTACCCTCTCCTTCCACTTCATAATAATGCACTAATAATTCAAAAATAATATTTTGCATTGCTCTGCAACATAAAATCAATTTAAGTTTCTAGATTTATTGTGACAATAAAATTGTTCTAGGTATAATATATATTGGAATATAAGGAACTGGATGAAATTGCATTATTTTTGTCTTAGCTGTATGTCATAGCAGTTAAAGGTAACTTTCATGTTTGTCTATTCATTATCATTATTATATAGGGGAAAACAGAAAAAAAATGCTAATGTGTGCAAGACCAGTGCAACCTGTGGTTTTCATGTCTAACATTTCCAACATATTGGCTCGACTACAGAGATCTCCAAGTTATTGATTTGCTGCGCTAGAAAGAGGGAGTTGTGTCAAAAAGAACAACTTTATCTCCCTGCAGCTTTTAAAATGGTATTTCAGTAAAAAGTCAAACAGGAAAAAGCTACAACTAAAGTATTGGGATGTTTTATAGCTGAAATTACTGCTGGGGAAAAAGTGGGATTTATATGTGTAAAGTATCTCAGCAGCAGTATTATATTCCTTCCTGTCGATGTTTTGGCAACAGTTATTCCTAAAATTTATGAAGAGGTATGACAGGGAATTATCAGAGCTGCCCATAAATTTGAATCATTTAAATCCTTTTGGGTTGAACGTTCATAAAAATGGTATTCAAGATGGCAATAACCATTTTATTTTCAAGATGATGTATTGTTTTTGTAAAAATTAGTACAGTTAAATTTAGATACTTAGATACACTTTATAAAATGGCACACTTGTTCTCCTCCCAGTCGAACAACAAACCAAAACTTTTCCTGTTTTAGGTCTGTTATGGTTACCAACATTTAATTTCAATTTACATTCTTCTAATTTAAAAGTTTATATGCATGTCCTAAATTATCTTAGAAATTGTGTGACAATCATTGATTATTTTTGCACAAGTTTCTTTAGCTAATTTGCCTGAATGTAATACAATCAATAATATCCAATCTAATGTAGATCAAGAAGCAAAAACATTTAAATAGTTTATGGTGATGTACAGAAAAAAAGAACACAAACTATCATTTTTAAACTACAGACCAGACTATTTGTAATTAATAAAAGTTGTTAAGAATGGTTGATTAAAGGTGGGAAAATAACCAAAATAAAAAACAGCAAAAAGAAAAATTTCAAGGACAGCAGTTTTGAAAAACAAATACCTCTGCTGTAAAGAATGTTTTCATTTAAAATTCTTATTGTGAAGATTTAATAACACTTGACAATTCAAAACAACTTGACTAACATATATAATTTTTTCTTATAACTTGTGTTCTGTTTGCTAAAAACCGCAAAAAAATACAAATAGAGCATTTCAGTAAAGTTTGAGAAAAAAGTCAATTTTCTGCATAAAGTTTAAAGTAATTAAATGAAGCACAACAAACATATCAGAACTGCTAAAGATATAACATCACACCAAAAGTCCCTCATTATATCTATTGTTGGATATCCTGTCCTTTTCATTGACTGAAAAAACCCCCCAAAAAAAACGTTGGTGTTTTTCTTAGTGAGTGGTCCCCAACCCTCCTGGACAGGCCCCACTGTCCTGCATGTTTGTGGACTTCGCCTGCTGCCACACACCTGACTTAAATGAATGGGTGATTAGCAGCTGATGGCATGCAGAAGCCAATCATTTCAATCAAGCGTGATAGAGCAAGGTCACCTCTAAAACGTGCTGGATAATGTGCCTTCAGGGCTAGGGTTGTGGACCACTGTTCTAAACTATTTCAGATTCTCCTTTGTTTCAGAATAATGTGCTTTGTACCTGCTGCTCTCAATTCCAGACTCAGGAAGGAAAAAAGAATGTTATCCTATGCAGATGACACTAAGGTGTGACTGTAAAAATGCTAAAAGTCTGCCTTCAACTCAAAAGTTAAATAAGTCTTAATTTTTTTATTTCTTTGAAAGAAGTACAAGGGTCTATACTTTTGCTTACCAATGTTTCTTCATTTGTGTACATGTAACCTCCAACACATTAAAGAAATTTTAACATCACAAACATGGGTATGGTTGGTGATTTTAGCCTCAAAGGTCAGAAAAGTGCAATGGTGAAGCTGTCAGCAGAGGCAATTGGCCAAAATACATCAAATCTCTCAGCTAGCACACTTGCAGTAGCACAAATTGGTTGAGTAGGTGACACTTGATGCACTGAACACACTGCACAATATCAGAGGAGGGATAAGGCTGCTTTTAAATCTGATTGGTTGTTTTCCCTCATGTTTATGTTCTATTTCCTGTTACATGCAGGTAGCTAAGTCCAAATCGTGAGCACAGTATGCCTAATGATGAGTTTTAATAAGAGAAAGAGCTCTAACCTACCATTGTTTTGAACGTGGTCTTCCAACATCTCATTCTTTAGGATGCTGCACAGCTCAGACAGGGTTTCGAGGTGTATGATATGGATTATCAGCGGCCGGAGAACATCGTACAGCGACAAACACAACTTCTCTAAAAGTTCACTGTCAGAGATTAAAAATTACAATAGTGAAAGATTAAACACTCAATCAACAATTTCAAATTTCTAGAGTGGATTTTAAAGAGCTCCCGCCCTTAGCAAATACACAGTTCCTGCCTATTTGCTACTGTAGCGTGCTGTCCATGTTCAGCAGCTACTACTCACTCTAATTTAGATGTAGGCTTGGTGAAAAACTCATTGAACAGCTGATGTTCATCCTGACACACATGAACCATAAAGGCACAGCCACTTCGAACCTGCAGACACAAGTAGCCCATGTTCAGAAACTCCAAATACAGGTAGTTGCAAAAGCATGCATGCCCTATTAAAATATTTTACAAGCAAAAACATCAACATATAGCAGGGCTGAAACAATTCCTTGAGTGATTATAGTAACTCGATTATTAAAATTCCTCAAGGAACATTTACCTACCTCAAAGCTTCGTTAAATTATATTTTATTATTTAGCGCAACGTGTTCCGACCGGGTTATTACTTGCGTTGCGTGGAGCTCTGACTTCCGCCTGAGTCGTTGACGAAAGCTAAGTGGTAGCAGCATAATGTCCAGTTTTCAAGTTCGGCCTGGGAGGATTTTATTGATTGATGATAATATCTGGGTCTTCGTCGTTTTTCAGGGGACCAATAAGCATCCTTAAAATGACAGGCACAAAGCCTGGAGCATGGCAGCTTTTCTCCTCCCTGAGCTGCTGCCTGGTGGCCAGTGTTCAGAGCGAACAGCGAGGAAGAGCGCTGCAGGTGTATTTATGCAGGTGAGCAGATAGACTGAACACTGCGGGCGGCAGCTCATTAGATGATTAAGGTAAGTGTAGTTCTATGAACGAACCGGAAAATTTATTTCATATCATCCCGGTCTCAACAAATGGGTGGCGGAGCTCATCGTGGCGGCATGTAGCTGGTAGATGTGTTTCTGTGTGTGACGAATGCAGGTATCAAATCCCGTCGCTAACACAAATACAAAGCTATAAATGTCTGGGCAAGGTGAGAGTTCATCTATTAAACTGACTGAAGATGAATGCATAAACCAAAAGCTGGAGCATAGACATTTTTTATAAACGTATTTGTGAGCCTGCCTCTTTATTATTGAATTTAATATAATTTCTGATTTTTGGATAACTTTTCTTCAGGTTAACTTGGAAAGTGAGCTATTGTTGTTACGAGTTAATTTTCTAAACTACAGAAAAGTTATTGCTAGGGATGCTCAAATATGAAAAATTTGACTGACGTTGATATACGATGGTAATACTGCTGTTATGTTAGATTTACCAATGTTTAATTTGATCTTTTTTTATCCGATTACTTAATTAATTGTAAGAATAATTGATAGATTACTCGATTACTAAAATATTCTTTTACAACAGCCCTATATTATAGTTTATATGATAACACATGGTGGTGAAAATTAAGGTAAATAATTTGACCCCCAATAGGTGGGTTGCCGGTTCGATTCCTGCTCTGTCTGAATCTGTCGTTATGTCCTTGGGCATAACGACAGATTATGCCCAAGGACCACCAGCAGCCTTGCCTGCTGGTGGTGGTCAGAGGGGCCAGAAAGGCCAGTACAAGGCATTTACCATAAATGTGATACAAAGAATATGCTTTGCGTTTGAATTCACCCTCTTGACTCAATACTTTGCAGGACCACCTTTGGCATCAAATACAGTTGTAAGTCTACCTGCTCTTCATATCTAGAGACTGCAGTGTTTGTCCATTTTTTTCTCCAATCTATTATGCAAAATTTCAATAAAATACATTACAATATGTTGTTGCAATGTAAGGACATGTAAAAAAGTTGAAGTAACTCGAGTACTTTTGAAAGGCATTCAGAACGAAGCAAATTGAAAAAAAAAAATATTTACTCTATTTCGGTGCCTAGTTCTAGGTCAGGCATATTCACTCACAGTTTGAAAATGAAATATGTTGGAGGATATTCTAACCGGATTGTGTTTCTGCCAATAAATTTACTTGAACGAAAAGATCAACTCTCTTGACATCTGCTGTACACAATCTGAGGTCATGCTAATTTATCCAGCGCGTGGCTTTCTGCCTCCTCAAACACTCCAGAAAATGTCCCTGGGGCCTCATGCTGTCTTTTCCACGTAAACTAAAATGTCATCTTCCAATATCTAAAGGGCACGTCTGGCTTTGAACTCTCCATGCCTTACCAGAGCACAGTGGTCTTTGCTGTTTTGCTTGGTCAAATCAGTAATGGTGGATGTAATGCAGGGACTGAGCAGCTGCTCTCTCTGGTCAAGATAGCACTGATGGATTTCATCTAGCAGCTGCTGGTACCTGCTCAGGTTAGGAGACAGAGAAGTCAATTTAGAGTTTTAGGAAAATATATTTATAAAAGGTAACATGAAGTCAGTGCTTTGATGAAGAAAAAAATAGTAATACTTACTCTGGAATCTTCTGTGCTCGCTGCTCTATCTGCTCAATCAGAGACTGAAGGGAGGAGATGTAAAAGTAAAATGTAATTTATTTACAGAAAATAACCAAACAGGTTGAAAATATTCAGGAAATGAATATACTCACTCTAACTTTAGGCGCAGCAGCTCTAAATTTCACATAATAAAGTGTAAATGCATTATCTGCATTAGTGAGACCCATTGGATCCTAAAAAAACAAAAAGTATGACATGACTAATAATGTCCTAAAACTTGCTGATTTTTAAAAGTTTCAGTGGTGAACAATTAAAGTTACTTGCATTAATCTATACAGGAAAAAAAACACCTTCTTATAAGATAAATATTACACAACTTGAACTGTTTCACTTTCATTGTTACAAATTACATGTAGCAACAAACAGTTTACTAAAACATACCAAGTGTCAAATTATTAAGACAGAGCGTATTTATGCTACAACCTCAAAGTATATGAGAATATACAAATAAAAAAAACATGATTTAATTTTTTCTACTGAGGACAATAAAACTGGCAACAAACATATATTCAACTTTAAGATGCAAATAAGTAAAAACTCTTTAAAGCTTTATAATGAAATTGCTAAATTTGGATTTTTCTAAGTTTGCAAAATCTACATATGATTAAAAAAACAATACTGTGTTTATATGTGAATGGATAACAATAAGGAAATGGCTTTTTTTTAAAAAAAAAATAGTCCTTTTTAAAACAAAAGGTGAGGAAACCAATATATTTTATATTTGCTGGCATCATCAGAAAATGCTAACCTTATGCAAGTATTGCAAAACTAGAATGTCTACAACAGGGGTGCCCAAAGTCGGTGCTCGAGGGCCGGCATCCTGCACATTTTAGTTCTCTCCCTGGTGGTACCAACAGCCTTTTCAGCATGTCAGTGTTCTTCTTAGGCCTTC